>JMFS01002648.1:0-25758 GCA_000699545.1 Podiceps cristatus
GCAAAGGAGGTGGGGGTGCCCCGAGAGGGCTGGTGCTTAGGGACTGATCTCTCCCACCGAGAGACCTTCCCCTGTTGACATTAACTGTGCAAATACAGCATCGCTCTTGGTGATCGGCAATGTTGTTTCTGAGGAACAGCGGCTGATTGGGGATGTTAAAATACCGAAATAGAGATGCTGACAAATTCTGATACCCTTAATTCCCACTGCTGTCTATGTTTAGAGTGGCAGGGGGGGTCGCACCCCTCCTGTGAGGAGGCTGTTTTTAAAAAAACGCCGTTCTTTAAAAATAGCAGCAAAACTTAAACGATAACCGAGGGAGCGATAACAGCATTGCAATACCATGAAAGATACCGCCGAAAACGAGCAGAAGTCGCGTGTTCAGCTCCGTGGCGCGGGACCCCTCGAACCCCGGGAGATGCTCGTGTGTGTCGCAGGGGCTGTGAAACCGGGGCGCGGAGCGAAGCGTCTGGTTCCTCTCGGAGCTGAGGATTTTTAAACCCTTGAAGTTACTTGCAGGTTTAAGGTACCCTCGATGGTTTAGCAAGAGAATTGCCTGGTATGTCTGTGGAAGAGCAACAGAGATACCAATGATTGTGGAGGGTTTTTCTAACTGGAAAATGAATACACCGGTTGCTTTAAATCTAATCTAAAAAGGGGAAACTGGAGAGGTACAACTACTTTTTTTTTTTTTTTTTTTTTTTTTTTTTTCCCCAGCAATCTTGTCACGCTGTTTCCCAGGGTAATGCAAAAGCCTTAGAAATGAATGTTCGAAAATAAGGAAGACTCGGTGAGAAATCTTTCTGAGCAAATTGTCAGTAGTCAGAAATTGCTGCCAAATTTTATCTGTTTTCTGGGGTTTTGTCATGAGAAGTTACTTTGCTTGGAATGCATTTATCCAGGAAGTAATCCTTAATGTGCTCGACTGAGCTTTGAGGCTATGTACGAGGAGATTGAAGGTTTAATTAAATGTAATCAAATATTACAAGATTCCTGATTAGAAGGTACGGAGCTGGCTTTCTGGTGACATACAAGACATACAATTTATTTGTACTTCAGGAAAGAAAAAAAAATATTTTTCGTCTTGCAAATAATTGCGTTTTTTTCCCCGTCCCTGAGTAACTAGCACCCCTTTGTTTTCTTCGCTGCGTGGGTTTAATTCTTGTTGACCGGCCCCGCGAGAGGCGAGCGAGCTCGGTGTGTGGCAGCGGGGTGAGGGAGTGCAGCCCCTGCCACCGAGTCCGCGGGCGCGTGAGAGTGGCGGGGTGGGAAGGGGGAGTGCCTGGGCACCGAGGGTGCCGGGGGCCTCGCGGGAGGGACCCGGTGTAAGCGCTTGGGTTCCTCCGTCTCAAAAACCAGGGTTGAAATCCTGGCCCCTTGCTGAAGTCGGTATGAAGTTTGCTGTTTGTTTGAGTGAAGCCAGCAGTTCTCTGACGGCGCTGCTGGGCGGGTGCGTGAGGTGGTATGAGGGAAGATACAGGCGAGCGGAGTGGGAACGTGTACGTCTGCCTGGTGGGGCGCGTGAATGTTTACAGCGCGGTGGGAACATCCAGGGCTGTGTGTCTGTTCGTGCTGCTGCTCTCGGGTCTGTGCGCGAGGGAGGTATAAAACCGAACAATGCAGTGTTCGTTTTTGTGGAATATAATGAACTGAAGTGCTGTTTAATAATAAACATTGTCACAAGGAGGAGGGCATCAGGCCATCCCCCTTTCCTGCCCCCCCTCTGGGACTGTGTGTGCGTGCCCGAGTGTCCCTGAGGTTACATGTGCAAGAAGACGACGAGTGTGTGTTTGGGATTAATTAGCCCGAGTTTAGCTCGTTTCATGCTCTACGTGCCTAGGGGCTACCCACAGTCACAGGGAGGGGAGGAGTTTGCTGTTGCTGGCTCAGAATCCTCTCCAGGGGTGATCTTGTTCGTGTCAACCATGAGCAATTAGAGAGATTAACTGTCTTGTTTTCCTTTCTGCCCTAGATTGATTCTTGTGAGGCTCTGGGACGTTTGAAAGTGATTTGGAGAGAGCAAAGTCTGTGCTGATGGACACCGAACCAAAGCCAGCGTGTGTAGTGCAGCAGGCTCACTGCCCAGGAATGAAGTGCCCTGCTTCAGAGGACTTCCCTCCCCAGATAAGACTGTCTGACAAGATACCACCAGTGAAGCCTTGCTTCAAGAAGAAGCAGCAAGGGCAAAAGAGACTGGACACAGAAACTCTCCGGGCTTTGCGGCCAATCTTCACCAGTTTGCTGGGAGCTGGGACCTTGGATAGGGTCTTTGTGCCTCGGGGCCAAGGTGGCGGCCATAGTGATTTATGTGAACCTGCTGTGAAAAAGACCCTGGACCTCAGTACTTCTTGCCCCCAAGCAGAAAGTAACGTCACGGTGCTGATGCCAACAGCCCCGGATGTGCAGAGTCAGTTGCCAGTAGCTCGTCCTTCTTCTGGGCGTCCTGAGCAGGACGTCCAGTCAGGAGAGCAAGGCTTCTCACCAGAAACTACTGCTGGAACTGCTGCTGATAATCGTAATGAGTCGTTCCGGGATCATCCTTTGCACCCAACTGCTAGTGATAGCACAGCTTGTCCTTTGTTCCCAGACAAGATTCTGGAAAGCTACACATCTGGCTTATTCCAAGAGAACAGCTGTCCAATGCAATACAATTTAAACCCAAGCAATAAATTTAGTGCTGGGATATTCCAGGATAAAAGTGAAGAAGCTTCTCTTGATCTGGTATTTGAGCTCTTGAACCAACTGCAATATCACACCCATCAGGAAGATGGCATAGAAATCTGTGTGGATTTTCTCCAGGGCACTTGTGTTTATGGCAATGATTGTCCTAAGCATCACACGGTCTTGCCTTATCATTGGCAAGTGAGAAGGACAGCAACCCAGAGCTGGCAAAGTGTGACCAATGATTCCCAGGAGCATCTGGAAAGACTCTACTGCAACCCTGACAATGATAGGATCAAGGTGAAATATCGGTAGGTAACTGAATTTACTCCCTTACTAGCAAAGCCCAAAGGCGCTTAACTGCGCAGCGGTGCAGGAATATAACACGTGTGTTCTGTTTTGGTGTACAAAACCCAAATGGTGTGTTATAAACCCTGTGATGATGTTACCTGAGCAGTATCTAACGTGTTTGCCACAACAGAAAATTTCTGCGCACCTATTAAATCTGGAAAGTATTCTTTGAAGCTGAAGGATTTGAAGTGTGAGAAATAAGGAAACTTCAGTTCGATAGAAATTGAGAGAGCTGACAGAGACTGTTGTGTAACATTGTACTTGTTCTTGACGTTCCTAATTAGTCTTTTCTCTGTATTAGAAAAAGTGACAGCATGAATGAGCCTTTGAAGCGATTGAAACGGGAACGGTACAGCAGTTGCTTTCTGTCACTGTGAATCCAAGCCCAGTTTTCATAATTACGGTCTAAGCAACTAGAATCGGGTAGATACTCTGTTACGTCCTCTGACTGGAGGTTTCATGTGGTTGCTAATACACGGTGACGTTTCAGCTAATTTGGTATGAGCAACCTGAGCCATACCTTCAGAAATGCGGATCATCTCTTTAAGTTGTCATCTAAAAATATTAAACCATTTATTAGAAGTTATGGTTTCCTCTATACATAGTGTTGTTTATGTGTTTCATTTTCTGAAACTGGAAAACAGCTTTCAGGTTTCCCTGGTTATGTGATAAATTCAGGCGTGATCCTGAACCCTGAGATCTAAAACAAAACTTCAACTTTTATAGTGCAGGTTCCGTTGTAAATAACAGTGGCGAGTGCTGATGTTTACCAGCTCATGGGATCTGTATAGTCCATGTTTGTATGAGCACAGCATGCTGCTGTTTGGTTTTTTTTGTTTGGTTGGTTTTTTTCCCCCTGGAGGACACACACAATGCAGATTTCTTGTATCTTATCGGCCCTGCCGTAATCTGTAAGCCCGGTGCAACTGATTCTGCTCGTCGTCAGTTCAAAGTGACACTCCTGGGGCTGCGCAGTAAAAACTTCTAATTGCCTTTGCCATCTGAGGCCTTGTGGATTTGTTCTCGCTGCCTCTTCTCCCTTCCACTTGCTGATACAGTATATCCCTTCTTCCTTCATGTTTTAATTTTCACTTACTGTGCTTAGATTTATTAGGCATCAGAGACCCAACCTAATGCCTGAAGCATTGGGGCTTTACTTTCACCTAACTGGACGTGGGACTAGGCACTAAAACTCAGGTTCCATCAGCCTACGGATTCATCCTTTTTACTGAAGACAATACCAGAATATAGATACCCCACACTGAAAATGAAAGTGAAGTGGGAAATCGGAATTATAGGTAATAGGGAAGAATCATGTTTTATAGAATTGTCTTAAAAAAACCACACCAATCTTTTAAAACAAACAAACAAAAAAACCCCAAAAAACAACTCTTGTAACTGCATAGCAGATAAAATTTGCTGTGTTTTACAACAGAGAAACTTGATTTTTTTCCAACTATTTTAAATGATTTCAGAAAACAAACCAGCAAATGTAGAAATAAGACAAGCTCATGCAACTATTTTAAATTTGAGCTCTGTGCAAATGAGCAAAAAACTTTCTTTTGAAGCCTCTCACAGAATCCATCATGACACGTGATCTACATGTTCTAAGTGATGGAGTTAAGAATGATTGATTAATTTTAAAAGAAACAATGCTTCCTAATTGCTTAGTCATCTCCAGCCTGTAAAATCGGCTGACTGGCGTTGTCCGCCTTTACACTTACTTTGCAGGTTTCCAGTCTGGTGGGTATTTTGGTCTCTTGGTACACAGAGTTTCTGTCTGTCTGAACCAATCGGGAAGAAACTTATCGCGTGTGTTGCCAGACACGTGACGTTCTGTTAGCCGTGAATGAAGTCAGAGACGCGCGTGATCTCAAACCCCAGGTGTGCTGGGTCGGAGCTCTGCTGCTGCTTCTGCAGTCGGCGTGGAACTTGCTGTCGAAGTGGAGGCAGATTCTTTGAATACAAACTAGACTTCATCTCGTTGAGTTGAACTGGCTACCCAGTCAGTGTCTGCCTAACTGTTTTCTTCAGGTAGCCTACTGAGGCTAAAATTATTTTAAACACTGGTATTTTCTAATTAAATTTTGTTTCAAGCTGCTAATTCTGTAGCCTGTTCTCTTCTTCCTTCTCTTAAAAGACCTTGTGAAGGTCTTTGCTTCAGGCAGTGCTACAAAATCATGCCCCAGTGCAAGGCTGGATGACTGTTGTAAATTTATAATATCTGCTACCATGGAATGACAAATTGGCAGTTTCTGTGACTCTTGTATGTGTTCTGCCCCTTGGAAGAGCTTCATGTTTGTGGATCGGTATCAGTGAGAACCCAGGAGTGAAACGTTTTTTTAAGACTAGAGCTTCTGACGTCAAACATTGAATCTGATATACCTTAAAACTTAGACTTAGTTTTAAGCTAGATTTTGAAGCTGGGGGTAAATGTTTTGCCATCTATCACCAGTTTCTTCTTGCACAACATCGTCTTGTATCAGAAGAACCTGCTAGACCTTTAGATGTGGACTGCTTGGACTCAGTGAGACTCTTCACGGAGTTCACTGGTGTTCCCTGCAACCCGACTTCCCTTATGTCCCGGGCGATGTTGTGTCTCCTGGCAACAAGATGCAGATAGCAGCGTGTTGAACCTTGCCGAGAGCCTCGCAAACATGCTAGAACAGCTCATCGTTCACATGGTTACCGCATTATTTGGCTAAAGCTATTAATCTCTTGTGGTCAGACTAGCTTTACAGGCCTATCTCTACAGACTGCATGCAACAAGGAAATGTCTGTTCAGCAGTTTGCATATCCAAGAAAGGCTGTGCAGAAGCCAGCCTGACAACCAATGGGTGGTAGTTGTTTATGCTCCTTTGTTTTAAACACAGTTTACGTGCCATAGTAAGTAACGATTACAGTCTGCATGCATAGTATTGCCATTGTGTGCTGCTCCAAGAAAGCTGGGCTGTTCAAGAAAGTGTTGAGCTATTGGCTCAATTAAAGAATAAGCTCTAAATTAAAATATGATGATCTTCATGCAGCTATTTATATAAATCTTTCTTCATCGCAATGTTACTGAGATGAGTAATGTAAAATACACATTCAGTTGTCGCCTTTCACCTAAGGGAACATGATCTTAAAATAGGAGAAGTGATAAACCTTGTTTAGTTACTTCTTTGTAATATGACAGCCTCAGATACTCAGTGCAGTTTGGCCTCAAACTGAATGTAAAACTTTATCCTAAGTTGTTCATGTTTTTGCTTTCTTAAGTCGATCAAGCATTTAGAGCCAAAATACCAAGCTCTCTAAACAAATGGGGGCATATGAACTTAAGCAGGTTAAAATACTTAGAAGCACTCAGTTTTCCTCATAGCTGTGAGGAGAGGCCCTGGAGCAGTTCCAGCTTGCAGCTACGTATGTGAGAGAACAATGCCAAGTACTGCTTTCCAGCATGAGAGCACCCAAGCTGGGATATTTTAAGATGCTCTTTAGTACGTGGAAATACTTGGCTGCGGAACTGAGAAGGTTTTCCCCCCAGACGCACCTGTCCAACCATGCATATGTTGCTTTTCAAAGTAAGCAGCGTCATTACAGATTACATGAGGATTTGTTTAAAACAACTCTGCGGTTCCTGACCCATCGCTTCCCCCTCTTTGGCTGAAAGTTCCCCCCCTTCTCTTGGCAAAGAGACATCCCTGTGCACCATGGGAACTGCAGCGTCTGTTTGACTACGGGTACCCTGGCATGTCCCAGCTCGTGTGAAACAGCTTCTCATAGTTATTTAGATTTTTATTTATTTTTTTTTTCTTCCCCACCTTTCTGTAAGTTCTATGAAATGGCTCCTTTGAGCTAGAAGAGAAGGGCCAGAAGGCAGAGCTCCAGCCAGGGAGGAGCAGGTGAACCTCCAAGGGTATGTGTTCTGCCTGGGAGCAGCTGCCTGACGACTCCGTGTGTGTGGGTGGTTCTTGGGTGAAGTCAGAGTAAATCCTCCCCCTGGAGTTGTCAATGGGCACGTGGAGGCACCTGGGACGGAAAGGCAAGGACGAAAATAAATATAAAGGAAACTAGTTTTCCTTCATTTTTGTGGGAATCCCATTCTTCACGGGGTAACTTATTTCTCTGATGCTTTTAGAATATGCTTACATGATTTTAAAATAATAAAGAGCACAGTGGAAACATTTCAGTTGTTTGGGGACTTCTGCATGTTGTCTGACCAATGGAATAGTTAAATTTAGGAAATTATCTTTCTGATCTGCACAGCTGCCACAGTGTGTGAGATAACTCCTGTGTTATTGATAACACCGGAGATGAGAAAACAGCTGAAATTCACTGTGCCTGGCGATTTTTTTTTTTTTTTTTTTTTTTTTTTTGTGGGGGGTGTTTCTTGAATATACACAGCTGAGTGGTTTTCAACTTCTTTTAATTCCTTGCTAGAAGGAATGCAAGACAGACACTCTAAATAAAAAGCATGTGAAATTATTTTAGAAGTGTTTGCCTTGTGCTTTATGATGGTGTGCTTCAATGAATTCCTATTTGCTCCACTTTATAGTACCATTTACATATGAAATAAAACTAATTGGCTTTTAGCTGTAGAAACCCAGGGATGTTACGAGTGTCGTGCTGAGCTGCCGTAGGAATTGGCACTCACTTATATATCCCTTTTCATGTTTCACATCAATAAACAGATTATCGTTCTGGAAACAGCTGTCACCTGGCTTCAGGTTGAGGTCAGTCTGTTCCGTGTGTACTTACGGTAACGAAACGGTCCTTTCTGAAACAAAGATTTGTAACTGGCGAAACAGATTGCTCGGAAGAGTTGCTTACAGGTAATCCATCAGGCACGGTGGTGTGGCATTGTCTGCCTGCCCTTTCGGTAAGGATGAGGAACAGAAAGAGTCTGTTACAATTATTTGTTTAGCAAGAGCAGTGATCGTGAAGTTCCTCCCTAGTTGGTACACGTATTTATTGAAATCAGTAGGGATTCGAGCTGAGTAATAATTGCAAAATTTGATACTTGTAGTCAACTGTATAAAGAAGTCCTTTTTTGGGGGAAGCTGCGTGTGGCGGGTGCGACATGGAATACCGGGTGGAACATTCAGAAATGGAAACATCCAGAACTGGTGGTCACTAGCTAGTGTTAGCCTAGTATATGACCATCCTAAGTAAAGCTCTGATGGAATCGATGCGGTTTCATTATTTATCAGAAGTCTCAGAGGTATTTTAGGTCCTGAGATTGGATAGAATTTTTAAAAAAGGCAGCAGCTGTGTGTGTGCAGGACATGTTTGAAAAACGGGACTTGAGACTCCATCTCAGGGCTTTGGAAAGTGTTAGTTTTGCAGCTTTGTTTGCTCTTGTGATGTGAAAACCCTGTCTTCTGTCAGCTCCGTTGCCACTTGGCGCTGTGCTCACGCTGTCGCTGGAACATCTACTGCTGTATAAATTAAAACTAACAACCAAAGCTCTCTGCAAAAGATACCCCATCTGGTGTGGGCGGGAGGCCTCCGAAACCGGCAGTCTACCTCGGACCAGGACCTCTGTGTTTATCCTCTACTGCAAATAGAAGATGCAACTTGGATTTGAATTATGAAATATGGTACAGGCAGTAATCCATGGAAGATCTGAATGTGTGTGGCATCCTCATTTCTACAGACTTTTAGAACTTAACAGTAGTCCGCACCATTTTAACCCAGGACTCGTGGACCCAGTAACCCAGGACACCATTTTAACTTCTGGACTCGTGTCCAGAAGCGGCCAACAGTCGGTTTCTTGGGAAGAGCAGAACAAACCTACTTCTCGGTACAGTCTCTTACCTTCCAGCAGTCACGCCTCAACGGCTTCCTGATGGTGGTATCTGCGTGCGGGAGAGGGAGCCTGGGGCCAGACGTCCATCTCACCGTAGCTGTCTCTGGACGGGCATCCCAGCAGTTGTTCCAGATCTACAAACGTGCGAGTCAGGCCAGTCCCTCTCACTGTGGCAGTTACGGAAGATTGCATTTCAGGCACCCGCACTCACCAGCGGTAAGGGCAGGAAAACCCGCTTTTCCAACTTTTTCAAAAATAAATCTAGGAAAAGGAGTAAAACTAGTACCATACTGATAGATTTATTTTTTTTTTTTTTTTTTTTCCCCCCCTCTGGTGATGGAGCGTTTTAAGAGTAGAGGTAAATCTTCCCGTGGCACGTTCTCTTTTCTGAGTCTCACTGTACACCTCCTGCATGGCTTACAGTCACAGCAGAGAGAAGCAGCGTGACACGATGGGGGAACAAATTAAGTAAAATATGAAACTAATTTCCTGCCCTGTCATCTGCCACCCCTCTCTTCAGTTTAAGAATGATGAGGTACCGATAAGATCAAGACCACGGGATCATGTTTACCAGCTTGGTTTTGTTCTTGCCCTGATGCAATGTATTGCTTCTGTGAGGGAAGGTTCCTGTTTTCCTCTCACAGTCCTCACGGCAATAAGTAGGAGTTGGCTGCATTTTTATTGCTTTATTGCGAAGAGCCGTTTGAAGAATGTCCCTTTGCGAGTAGGACCTGGGCCCTTGCTTACTGTTACTTCCTATGGAATCGGTATTGGTTTCGATGGGAGCAAATTTGGGCTGCTGTTGTCTAAAAGCTGATGTTCCCGTTTCAAACTGCCAGTACCTCTGCTTAAAAAGAAAGATCTTCTTAAGAGGACGTACTCTGGGTGAAGTTCAGTTTCATATAGCGGAGTTTAAACACTTGGTCCCTCACCCAAAGCTGGACAACAGCCTGCAACTTCAAACAGCTGTTTGCTACAAATAAGATGAAATATTGCCGATTTGGGGTTACCAGAAAGTGTAAAGGCCTGACTTGCATCTCTTAAGGTTGCTGAGTTCAATTTGAGTAATCTTTCAACCTTAAGTACAAAAGTTTTTCATACCTATTTGGATCTTTTAAGCTCATTTGTTCCCCCCGAGCGGCTTTCAGGTTGTTGCTATTGCAGAGAGGAACTGGTTTAGTCATAGGGAGAAAATCAACAGTTTCATCATCTAAGTGGTGTTTAACTCTCAGTCTTGCTTTGTATCACAGCTGTTCTGATGGGAACCGAGTTTCATTTCCTGCACAGACCTTTGTTGATCGCTAAGTTTCTTTTTTTTCTGAACCTTGTTTGCGGTAAGACCCATGACATATAACTGAACTTAGGAGAAGAGTTCGAAACCGCACGCGTTTTCATAGCACTTACAAAATACTTCTCCTACTCGTCTATTTGTACATAACATCTAGCAAACATTTGTCTTACTGAATGGAAAGAGCACAGAAGAGTCACACGTTAGACCGAAGATCTTCAGAAGAATGCAAGGAAGAGCAAGCCCAAATACCCTTTTTTTTAGCAGGCTACATTCATCTGAAGAAAGACTTCAATGTTGTAACTTGCTAGTAGAGGTACCTACTCAGTTCAGTGTCCTGAAGAGATTATGTGTCTGTGTTATTTCTTGTAGTTAGCGTACAGAGAAAATGCAGCTTATTCAGGGAAGAGGTTCTGCTGAGACTCGTGGAATTTTATTTTGAACTGCGCTGTTGCATGGCACCAAATTTGGAGTTGTGTGCTGTATTCTTAAGAGAGTTCTATATGCTTATTCTTTTGGTGCAAATAATTCCATTGAACTGCTCTATTTTATAAATAGAGACCTTTATTTGGTTAGTTGGTGAAGAGAAGTTCTTAAGAAATCTCTGTTCCCACCTCTGTCGTAGATTCTGTGTGGCGCTTTGGAGAAGCTATTTTAGGCGCTCTCTGCATCTGTCTTACCCGGGAAAAAGGGGGAGAGTCACTTTCTACCTCAGAAGCAAGATGAGGCAAAGTTTTGTGGTGTTTGCAGAGAGGTTTAATAAGCTTTTCTGTAGAAAGAGGCAGCGTTGTTTTTATTTCTGGTTTCAAGCTGTTCTGAAGGCTGTTCCTGCCGCATGATGCAGAGGCAGTGGGAGTAGCACTTGGCCCCACCAAGGTATTTGAGCACATTTCCTGCTTTCTCAGACATCTGACAAACTGTAGCCTTCATCGTCTCCTTCCCCCTCTTCTCCAGACTGATATTTCCAGATAGAGACTTCAAAGTCCATGAGTAACAACACTAGATATTTTCTTTACCGTGTTAGCTACAAAGCTCTCCTTTTCCTTAACACAAACTGCCCGAGAAAAGTATAAACAGCGATGGACCCCGTTCACGGAGCTCGTCTTTCGGAGACCATGCAGAGGAAGTGTTGGGATGGGTCTGCGTCACCCCGGCAGACAAGAAAGGATTTTAATTGCTGGGTTTATGTGTGTGTGTTCTGCCTCTGTCATCATCATAGTTCCAAGTGTTTCATCGCCATTGTATGTCAGCATCTCCCGGAGGTGCACTTAGCCGTGCAGTCACGTGCCCGTGATGTGGTACGTGTTCTCTCATGCTCCCTTCGGGGCACGGAACAAGGCGATGCGTGCTTTGCCGGTTTATTGTTGTGTTTTCCCCTCTCCTAACCTATATGTTATCCATAATCTATATGTTATGGAGGATACCCTTCACTTTAGATCATGTACACTGTACCTCAGTAGTAGTAAATCATCATGCTGTGGGAAGATAAAGTGATGTTATGCGAAGGAACGTACCACACGTAACCGTGAGCATCTCACATTCTTACTGTTCTTGAACCCTAAATTTGGGGTCTTTCGCCTATATTTAGGCCTCGGGCAGCTGAGAGGTACGGTTGTCGCATTTGCTTTCATCACTGGCGTCTTAAAGCTGAAGCCAGGAATGTAATCACGCAATCACTTGCTGTAATCACAATTCATTTTTTTTCATGGCTTTGCATTATGTAAGCTGGTAATAGGCTTTTTAATATACAGAGGAAGTGCTTAAACCAAAGAGCTATTATTAAACAACTTTGCTAAATATATTTTAGTATTTCAGAGCTTGAAAGCCAGTAAACACTATCATTTGAAAAAGTTAAGACTTCTGAATAGAGCAATGCACTGTTAAAGAATGTAAATGAACATTGGAGTAATAGATATTTTATGTGAATCAAGGTGTTTTGCAAAAGAGTATCCTCCCTTGTTCCCAATGTTATAATGAGGAAAAAAAAATATCAGGTAGGCTTTTGGGCACATAAGTGTGTTTTTCAAATGCAGTCACTTAAATGCATTTGTCTAAAAATTTCAGCTACATAATGCAGTGTTGTTCTGAATAATTTATTGTTAGGTAGAAAACGTGTGGGGTTTAAAAGTTTTTAGTTAAAGTATTCAGTGAAAAAGTAAAACACTGTTGTGTAGGTTTTGAGGTGATTAGATATTCTGGTCACTCAATTGTCCCTTAAAATTAATGGGAATTAGCATTCTAAATGCTTTGCCAATGTGAAAAATAAAAATACCACTTTTAAAGCATCCCTAATTTGACAGAAGCTTGAGTTTCAGGAAAATTCTGATTTTACGTCCTGAAACTGCCAAACTTAGCCTTGTTCACAGCTAAGGGAAATGGATAGAGGATACCCTCCCAATTTTAAAATTACATGTAACTCGGAAATACCTTGACAACATTTTTTCTTCAAGAAATAATTAGGGCTTTTTTGGGTTCTGAGCTGCAGCTCTTAACTCTCAGAGCGTAAACCCGGGTAGGAACGGCACAGAGCCGACGTCCCCATCTTTGACAGAGCGACGGATTCGTATTAACGGCGCTGAAAGGCAGCGGTAGGTGCGGGGGGAGCCTGGGGGCTCTGCTCTCGGCGTCCCGGCACGCGGCGAAGGGTGGGTCGCTCGCAGGCGCCCTGACCTTTGCAGTCAGAGCGAGCGAGCAGTTCTGTTTAGGAATGGGAAAACAAGAACGCTTAAGTGTTGTATCGTGCAGAGGCTTTCAAGAAGAACGCTTGAAGGGGCGGTGGTCGGCTGTTCCGGTGCTTGATGGCTGGGTCCTTGTTACAGCGAACTGTCAGCACGTGTCAAGGAGCGATGACCAGCCTGTCCTCTCGGTTTGCTTATGGGGAGGGGAATCTGATAAAGAAGAGGCAGAAACAGGGAGCTACAAAAATGTAAAAAATTCCAAACGGCAGACAATCGTTACATTTTTCAGTACTGAGAAATAATTTGGCACGTTCTATGCAGGTCTTGCAGAAAAACGTTTAGCTCTCGGAGAAGCTAAGTTCGCTGCAAGCTGTCATCAGCTGTCAGCCTTCTAAATCTTAAACAGAGTCTTCGGAGATACGTAGATCCACTCTTAGCCGGGCACAGATTGTGTTTGTTGTAGGAAAAAACTTGCCTCGGTTTGTCTTACTGGAAATGTTTGTGAAGTTTTCGAGGTGGTGTAGCACTACTAGAAGCATGTGCGCACCCTCCACCTCCCCAGCTGTTCTGCAGTTAGAGCGTGTCCGCACACAAATACCCTTTTTTTGCGTAGGCACTGTCAGCCTGAGGTTTTACTTCACCCTGGAGATCTGCTTGCTCTGCAGTAAAAGCAGGAGGAAAAGCAGTCTCGTACTCTGTTTATCTCAAAAAATATTTTTCCTTCCAGAGCGGCCCCCCCGTCGCGTTACTTTGGTTCCCCTTGCTTTGCTGCAGAGCTCCATGAGCCTGTTGGAGACTCTTTTAACACCGTTAAACCCATGTTAGAAATACCCAAGTCACTTATCAGAAGCCAAACATGTTTCAAGTGGCTGTGGAATTTGTTCTTCGGTCTTCAAAATTTTACAGACCCGTAACTTTTTAGAATATTAGCCGGTATGTGGTTGCTTTTAAAGAGTTCACCATGCTAGTGGAGAATCGTTATTATGCCTAGAGTGTTGCTTTTCAAATTCTCTTTACTTTGCACTGCCTTAGCACGGAACTACTGCAAACATTTTTTCATTCTCAGTTTTTACTGTAACACATGCAACAGACAAAGTTATAATAAAATTAAATAATCCTCTGGGGTTTACCACCTTTAAAAGAAAATAATCTACTTGAAAAGGTTTTCCATTTCTTTGCACTTTCTTGGAGGTCACAGATCTTTGGAGCAGGAAAAAACATGTTATGGTATTTGACTTGAAAAGAGATTGAAGTGAGAATGAATGCTGGAATTGTGAGGGTTTGTATCGAGAAATGTCTTTCTGTGTATTTGTTTCGTGCCATATGCAGCGCAGTGTCTGGGGGTCTTGATTCGGGACTTGGATTTGCAGGTGGAACATAACCCCAAAACAGCGAGTCCAGCCCTTCACTCCAAAAGGATAATATAAACAATATCAATCCCTGAACTTGCTTTTCTCAAAAGCAACAGCTTTATTAGGCACCGAGATTCGGAATTGTAAGGTTGCATTTTGAGAAGAAAAAGCAAATGTCCCTAAAGCAGCGTTAAAAGTATATTAATGAAGAAATGAACTGAAAAAAACCCATGCTTATAGTGCTGCCTGCAAATACTAGAAATAATAACACAGCTTGGTATTTCAGAGAGATGATTTCCTCATGATTTCACACATTGTTTTCAAATAAAGTAGATTGCAGCTTGTTGTTATGGAACAAAATGACTACATACCAGGAAGGTGGGGTGATCTCTTGTTAGCTTTTTTCACTCCAGAAAGTGTGTGTAATTTTTAAAGCCCTACATCTGACTTCAGTCCCTTTGTACCGGTCATTGATTTTGCTTAGTGCTGGTTTGTGCTTCTGACTAGATCTGTCTCGGATCACTCCTATCTGACGCTCGTCTTGTCGTGCTCTTGTTCTCCGCGTTCCCGTGCGTGGCGTGGCTGCCGCGCGCTCCCGGCTGGGGAGCGTCAGCGTCGGTGGGTATATCCAGCTCCTCGCCGGGGCCGCAGCTTGGGCGGGAAGGCTCAGGTTATTCGCGGTACCCCTCTTCTTTCCTCCCGTACTCACCCTCCAGCCGTAATGATTTTGTACGCCGTTGGCGCAAGTAGGGGACACGCTGTTAAACCTTCTACGGATTTGGTGCGATAGCGTCGTCTTGACAAAATTTTTGTCTTAATTAGTGTGGTTCTAGGTTTTTAGAGAACCTTGTGCAGGGAAGTGACAAGATGTTCCTTTTATGTAGTAAGTTCTTGGTGTAAAGGGGAAGAAGGCTGGTGCCGTTCCTACCGCTGCAGGTCTGCGGGGGCAGGGAGAGCCGCCCTCGGGGCAAATTGTCCCTGAAACAGGTCGGACAAAACCCAGCTCGGGCTGCTGGGAGAGTTGCAAAAAGCATGATTTCTGCGTCCAACGGATTTTCAAAGTAGCTCATGGAGTTGCATTTTTAAGACATTTAATTTGACTTTTGGGCCTATTCCATATCTTTAAGTCTATGTGAAAGCTTCTTGAAAACGAAGAGAGCAATCTAAATTTGCCCAAAGAGCAGCGGGTCAGGTCCCCTGATTGTGAGCCCGTAGGAGCAGACACATTGTCTTTTCGTCCGCGTCAGGAAAGCACTGAATGCTGCCCACTGCGCTTAGCGCTTCACAGATCCAAATGCAATTAATTGATGCTGATAGGCCCGAAAAACAGCTACGCATCTGTACCTCCCGTTGAGAAATGAAGGATCATTCCAGCTGATCATCATTTTTTAAAGTGGGAACTCTTCAGTAGGTTTCTGTGAAAGCAGTATAATAAAACTCTTCAGCGACTGTGCCCATAAGAGTGTGAAATAGCAAAATTGCAGCCATTCTGAAGCAAATCTGTATTCATAAAATCATATAGATGTTTAGAATAGCTGTCACTTGATGTGGCAGATTTCATACACAGTACTTCTTATGTCTATGGTATTAATGTGCCAAAGTTTTAAAAATAAACTTTAGGTTTCAAGTATCAGCTTGATTTATGTTTACTGTTAAGAATTCAAAGAAAATATTTTCTATAGTCACAAAAGCTGCATTTCCAGTTGCCAAAGATTAGTAACTGTTAATGAATAGCAGTAAGCTGACAACTTGTAAAGAGCTTATAAAAGCAGAAGACTAATTATGTAAACAGCATTATTTTGGAAATATGTTAATTCCAGTTCTAAAGAAGTTACTTTTGTAGGGAATGAATATTACTGTGATTTCTTTCAATTTCCATGAATTTCTTAAGTTCTCGATTGCTAATAAACCGGCGATTGTCGGATGATCAGCGGAGCTTTAGAACTCCATGCTTTGCTTGAGATTTTTCTTTAATTTGCTGTCTCTCTCTTAACAGTGACTAATAAAACAGCATTCGAAACTGTTTGCTGAGCCATTCCACAGTCACTGTTAACCAGGACTTTGTAAAGTGTAGCGGAACTGCATTTTTATTTTCTCCTTTGGATAGAGCCTGTACCCCGGTGCTTAATCTGTAGCCTCCTGTTGTTGTCAGGCTCTTCTCAAAGCGCCAGTCACGTTCCATGAAGTTGCATATTAGCGTTCGATTTTTTTGTGGCAGCAACATAGCTACTCGAAAAAAGCCGCTATTCCTCAGTGCAGGTTCCCTAACTGTGAAATCCCATTTCCTTTTCACATTATGCTAGTTCTCTGCTGCCACACGTGATGAAAGATACTCAAACTCCCCAGTGGCTTGGCAGCAGATGCTCCTCATCTGGAGCCATTTACATTTTCTTTTCTTCCCTGAAGCACTAACTTTCACAAGAATAACCTTTTGAATAGAATGTGGCTACTTCATCAAATACGGTCGTGTGATGTATTTACTTAATATGCTCAAAATGTCAAGGATATGTGTATTGATTTTGGTACAATTCATGCATACTGAATAAATACCACCGGACTAGGAAGATGGCCGGGTTTGAGTTTTTGTCTTTCTGTGCTGAAGGCCATGGGTTTTCCATCACTGTCTACGCAAACTTTTGAAGAATTCCTTTGCCCTCACGGCTCTTTGCGCTCGCTCCTGCCTTGTGCCCGCTTCAAACTCATGGGGCATCCTTGCGGTCACAGGGCTGTATGACGTGAGCACAGCCGGGCCGAGGGCATCTCTGAGGAGGACTATGCCAGCCACAGTTCTGACTGGCTGCTTTGTTATCTCTGAATGATCTTTTTAAAATGGATTACGAAAAGTGAGAATCTTTGCTTTTCTTCTTCTTTCCAGGGGACATGAGTTTTGGGTGGATTTGAATGTTATGAAATTATATGAAACTGTTGAGTTTGACCAAATGCGGCGGCTGTCCACACCTTCCTGCCCCAGCTCCAGCTCCAGCTCCTACACGGTCTGGAAATACTTCTGCAGGGACCACTTTGGCTGGAGAGAATACTCTGAGGTATTTAACGTGTTCCAGAATCCTGCTTTTGGCTTGTAACCCCAAATTCTGTGTATAGTAGATAATACATATATACATATTGAGTCTGTTTCCTCTTTGAACATTCATGAAAGTTAGAGTTACTGCTGAGGAGGATAATTAAGAATCATAGGATCATTTAGGTTGGAAGAGACCTTTAAGAGTCCAGCCATTAACCCAGCACTGCCAAATCCAGTGTTGAACTGAAAAAGCAATAAAAGGAGAGCTCTGCTCTGCTGGACTGCACCTTGAATTATCCCTGAGACCATCGGAGACGCAGAGGTTAACCAAATTGTCGAATTTGAGAGAGAACTGGCCCATGTCGGTGCCACAAAAGTCCTTTCTAATCCCTAGAAATCTGTTTTTAAGACAGGGGGGCAGCTTTCTGCAGCCTTTTTAACACCACTACCATTTAGCTTTGCAGTTTTTAATTTGTTCACCGGTTCCCAAAGATGCGGCAAGGGTGGAGGTGAACCTCCGGAGTCACTGGATCCTGCCCTTTGCTGTCTCGGCGCTGTGCGCGGCTGCAGCTGGATGGTCCCGCAGCTGCCAGCCCCCGCGCCTTACCGACCTTTTCCGAAATGTCTGGTTTAAATCTGTTCACCGATGGTTTATGCACGCATGTTCTAGTGTCACCACTGCCCTTGGGTCTTCAGCAGGCAGAGTTTTCTATATCAGGTCTTAAATAGGCCTTCTCTCTTCCAACTCTTTAACCCCAGGCGCAGAAATTATATCCGCTGTCAAACGGGATCGTGCTAGACAAACCCAGAATACTTCTGTTCGTTCAAGTAAGCTCTCCCGTAAGCCTTGTAAATAAATACCTGTGGTCGTTAAGAGCTCATCTTTGGCTGACCAGAGCTGTGCATCGTATTTTGAATAAAACCTCATCATTACAGTTTTGGCAGAACCAGAAATACCTCCACCGGTGTCATCTAGATCCTGTTCATTTTTTTCATGCGTCACTGACTGTATAAGTGCGGTGCGAAGCGTAAGGCAGAGCACTGTGTGCAGTCTGGGGCTTTGCAAATGAAAAAACAAACAAACAAACAAAAAAGGGCAAGAATTGGACAGAGTCTGGAAGAAAGCACCAGAAATAACAAGAAGTTTAGGATGTTTGACCTGCAAGAGAAGTTAAAGGAACTGGGTTTCCCTGGTGTAGAAAAAGAAAAACAAAAAATGATGAGAATATTTTAATATATAAAAGATTGTTCTACAGCAGACTTCTCATTTTCACATCCAGCAAGCAAAGACAAAAAGTAAGTCATTTGTGTCAAGGGAATTTTAGGTTAGATGTCGGGAATAACATTTGAGATGTAAAAATACAGTAGCACCGGCACCAATTACATAGGAAGGTTGTGAAACCCGCCTTGTTGGCAGATCTTACGAACAGGTAACTGAGGATGTTTCTGTGGTCAATGTACTTGTGCCTCAGAGCGGGGGAAGGAGAGGAGAGGGGACGGGAGTAGAGAGAGGGATTCTTTGAGGTCTCTGGCAAAATATATTCATTTTTAAGCATGTAATTTTTCATGTGTATGTTTTTGTTTTCTTTTTCTTGAAACAGCCTGTTGTAAGATTGATAGAAGAAGCCAGCTGCCGCGGCCTGAAAGAGGTTCGGTTTGTTACCTGGCATAATCAGTATATCTTAAACATCAAAGATGGATTCCAGCAAAACGCGTGTTTCAGAAGAGAGATCAAGAGGAGACCCCTTCTTCGCTCATGCGTTGTGCTGATGCCGTTTTTACAGTATGTATCCCAGCAAAAGGGAGACTTTGCGTTTGTTCTCCATGTTGGTCTGTCCATGAGAACTGTGCTCCTTAAGATGTGGCAAGGAAATAGGCGTCTCTGGGTAGAAAAATCAGAAGAAATACTAAAAGATCTCAGTCATATTGGCAGCTCTCGCTTGTCATTTTTCCAGGTAAATATTATCTGAGGAACTTTTTACTGCTAGGCTCTGTTCATTGTTTAAAGGTTGCGATGTACCTTGTGGATCTCGGAACATCAGAAGCACAGATGTACTTCAAGCTTGCCAAAGCGTTGTCTGGCTTTCGGCATCTCACCGGCTATAGCGGCTGCTAGGCTATCAGTTCTAGGTCCCATAAAAATGAGCATTCAAAAACATTTTATAATTTTCAAGCACAATTAAAGTATGCCTTGTTTTTGTTGTCATCTCAACTGGGGGTGAACACGCCTGTCAAAGGCAGAGTGAGGAAAGTGTTGCATTGTACTTGGTTTTGATTGCAACTCATAAAGATGACATTTTTGTGATCTCACCAGCACAGCTGGAAACATCATGGTCAGAGTTCAGGAGTTAGGAACACATTGTCCTGTTAGCAAAGGGGTGGAAGTCATTAGTCTGAGTGGCAGCTTGGCATGCCGAGCCATCCGGCGGAGCCGTAACGGCTGCAGTAGGGCGAGACCGCTCGTGAGCTTGCAGAGGCATTGCCGCATCTAATTGCGAGGTGAATGCGAATTTGGCCAGAGCCTCAAAACACATGCTTGTTAGAAACATTTTTAGGTACGGTTGTACAGAAAGGAAACCCCAAATTATTAAAGAGATGCTGGGAGGATGCAGGTAAAAAGACCAAGCGAGGACTTTGTGGTGGCAGCACTTCTGGTTCTCATCATAATGAAAAATAAGCATTTCAAGTATTTTCCTGATGTTTTGCTACCAGTGACTCCTTTACTACAGTGTAAGTCTATAATTTTGAGATGTGCTAAAATTATGCAGTTCCCGCCAATATTAGTGGAACCTTGAGGATTCTACACTCAGGAGGGCTTGACCGTAACTATTCATGCCAGGTACCAGATCCATAAACTAAGCTCTGAAATTTCTGTGATTCTGCAGTAAACCTCATTCTTTTATTTTCTTTATCTAAAGACCTTGCAGTACTTAATTAAAAATCCACCAATTCTGAGCAGGGAACAAAAGAGTATTTAAAACATTCATGGGAGCTATCCTTAAGGAGTCAATATTTACCTCGCATATCACACAACACTACCTGAGGTTTTTTTATTTCCCTCCCCCCGCTACCTGCTTAAATCAGTTATAAAATTGGGAAAGAATTGCTGACTAGAAACTGGGAAGTGGGTGATAGTGGTTGACAAATGTTGACTTTTTAATGGCTTCCCTTGTAGAATAAATGCTTACAAATAAGTTACGCTAGTCAGAAGGCATGAACAAAGTACACCAAAGGATGCAGTGGTTTTGTTGTGTTTGTTGACTCATTAATCCATAACTTAGTGTGAATCTGTCCTTGGTCTTCCAGTCCAAGCGTGAGTGAATGAGGTTCTACAGTAATAATTTTACTCATTGACTTCAGGAGGGGGAAAAAAGAAAATTAAATGCACCCTGTAGTATTGCAGACTGCAATTTTAATAATCATTCTTGGAAAAATCCATCTTGTAGGTTTCTGTTAAACTATTAATAAGCGGTTTTGAGTTGAGTCAAATCCATGCAAATAAAGTGAGGTCTCTTCTTAGCTTTGAACAGCAGGTGAAAGCCACGTGCACACTTTTTAAAGGATATGTCTGCTCTGAAAAGTGTGAGTGGTGTTAGTTTACTGTCTCTCTGATCCAAATCAAATGTACCTATTTAAAAATAGGCCTTTTTTCCCCTCAATTTTTTTTTTTTTTTTTTTCTAGACCTGAAAAGCTCAACTTGCAATCAGAAAATCCCATTAAATTATTTCTAGGTCACACAAAAAAAATGACACGCAGTTCTTTTTGGCTTATACATCACTAGCATTAAGTATTCTGCCAGGCAACCTTAATTGACATTTCTGTCGGTAAGATGTGAATAGCAGTAGAATTCTGATTTATCTAGGTAATTACGTTGGCTTTGCTGAGAAGAGCCAGCTAACGAGCAAGGAGAATCCGAAGTTGCTGTGTGTTTCGGGGTACCTTGAGAACAGATTGGCAGGGGCCAGCAGTCACGCTCGCGCGCCTTTTCAGGCAGCGTCCGGCCTGAACAAAAGAAGATTGATTCCCGGAGAGTCACCCCGGAGAAAATGGCTTTGCCTTTAGCAAAGCTTTGAGGGTTTGTTTGTTCTCCCGTAAACTTCCTTTTTACAAAGACAGCGTAGGGAATGGAGTTTGCCTGTCGCTCCCGTCTGCAAAATCCAATTGCGTATCTGCAGGGAGGCAGGATTTGGCCTCGGATGCGGTCAGACCTCAGCTTGCCCAGGACGAATACACAAAGGATTCCCTTTGCCCGTTCCCTCCCAGTCAGAACAGGTTTTCTCCTTCTGCTTTGGCAGCAGCGTGTTCCCAGAACACCAAGTGACCTGAGAAATGTCACGACCCTTAGTATTCACTGAACTTTAATGACACTTAATTTAAGGTCGTTTGTGGGGTTTAGAGACAATATTCACCTCGTGCCTTTCCCGCCAGGCAGTGGGTACCTCTGACTTTGTAATTTTTCCTAACAAGAGCTGCCTACTTCTGAGCGCGCCTTCCCCGTTTGCATTCGTTGTGGGTTGCTCCCGGAGTCAACAGCGGCTTTTTCTGTAAAAATACTTCAGTAAGATACTTAACCTGGTGAAATTTTGAGATCAATCCGTGCAGCCTTGCAGCTGAAAGGGAACCTCGCCAGTGTGCACGACCTGAAGAGCTGTGTAGTTAAGGTGTGAAAACCAGAGCCTGAACCTGCAAGCTTTACAGGTTCAAAGTATTTTCATTGACGTAAGAGGGAGAACTCCAATAAGTAAGGATTATTCAGCTGAGTAAGGCTTGCTTGTTCAGATTATAATCAGGTGAACATAAGCCACAAATGCCACACTCTTCATCTAAATTTAGCAGCTTCAAGAGCGTGAAAAATGCCACAGAGGTGCAGGTATTTGTTAAGAACAAAGTCTTGCAGTTGGTGTCCTTAACTGGATTTTACTGGTGTCCGTTCTTTTTCTGGCGTGCGCGATGCCTTCCTGCCCCGGCCGTCACAGGCAGCAGCCCCCCTCCTTCACCCCTGCCCAGCCTCCTGCCTGGCAGCATTCCCATTCTGTCGCATGAAAATAAGCAACTGCAAATGCAAATCTACATCTGGCCTGTGCAAATGAAAATACGAGAGCCTTCCTCAGCACGATGCTGGGTAGTACTGGAAACGTAGCATCCCCTCTTCCACATGAGGCAGTGAAATATCTGCAGGTTTTGCCTATAAAACGTTATTAGTTGGGGTAATTCATCATTCATGCTGTACAAGCAACCGTATGTTTCTACTCCTTGCACTGTAAGGAAGTTTGGTCAAATGTCGCCACGTTATTTGTCTTTTCTTATTCTCTGTGTTAAAGTCACTAATAGTTTATAGCTAACACACAAAATAATTGTATTTGGTAGCGTTCTGCCTGTCCCAGAATGCGAATAACGACGATAGGAGGCTTTTAAACACCACCAAACAGTAAGATCTCCTGACGTGAAACAGCGTCCCCGAAAGTCAAGATTTTGTTCTTAGTTTGTGTGGCTGCAGGAGTTACTAAAACAGCAGAAAGAGCTGGCATGACTCTTTTAAACAAGCGTTAAAGAGATGTAAATTGTTACGGAACAGAAGAGCGGCTGTTGCTTCAGACACCTCGGTGATGAAATAGGTGATGAAATAGATGTGATTAGCAGCTCTCCTTCATGAATGTTTAAGCACGACCTTTTTCTCCTTCCCTGACTAGGACCTTGGGTGGCAGCTCTCCGGTGCCCTCTCCGCCAGCTGAACCGGCTTCCTCCCACGTCGTATCTCCGACGGCTGTTCCCTCTCCAAACTTCTATCCCGAAACCTGGATTACTATGGATCCATCTCAGGACTTCATCCAAGTGCCTGTTCTGAAGGAAGATAAAAGCTACAGAACCATTTATAACCTGTTTCACAAGACTGTGCCAGAGACCAAATACAAGATTTTGAAAATTCTGAGAGTGCAAAATCAGTTTCTTTGGGAGAAATACAAAAGGTAAGACACTGCAAATACCATTCTTTTAAAATAGTGGGAAAATACCTTAGAATAAGTAGCTTGGGCTGCAAAGTATGAATTGATCATTAAGTAGAATGCATAGACTCCAGATTTTCTGCAGGAAAGGAGCATGTTCAGCTGAACGACTTTATCTGAAAAATACCGAGAAGTGTCTTATCCTGAAACTTCCTGTGTGTGAGGTTTAATAGACTCTCTGCTGACGACTTCTGTAAAATGCGTCTTCAGAGAAACTTCAAAAGAAATCAGGGTATCTAGTTGAAAAATCTTTCAGTTCACTTTCAAGCCAAATTAGGAGGCGTCGTTTTCATCAAATGATCTCTGTATCGAAGATAGCCATTAGTGCCTCGGTTCCCCGGGACGTGGCGAGCCAGGGTCTCGCAAAGCCGAAGTCCTCTCTCAGTCAGCCCCTTTCAAACCAAAGTTTGAAAGTTACCGTCCGTTGGCCACTTCGTGGCTGGTACGAAATGAGATTTGTGGATTCTCCCCCTTCTCAAGAAGCACAGAATCTCGGGAGAAGCCGCGGGATGGGCTGTGTGAGCGGAGACTGACCTCCCCACGGTATTCGTGCTGCACTAGAGCATCTTCGCCCACCCCATCTCGCAGTAATTCCTCTGCGCGGCCTCTTCCGAAGTTGTAGTGGGATGTAATTTTTGGACAGCCCTTGTTTTCACTCTGAGAAAGATTTCCTTCTGCATCCACGGTGAAATACGGGCAAAGATCGGCAGGCGCTTCTCGCGCTGCTTTGCCTTTGCTGCGGTGCAGACGAGCGCGCTCTGCCTCCAGCAGCACCACCTCAGGCCCTTTAGCACGTACTTATTTCACACGGCAGCGTTATTTGAAAGTGGAAGCCCCGCTGCTATCCATACAGAAATGTTTTCCTGTCCCCTCTTGCAGCTCTACTGCTCCAGAGGATAATTCCGATGCTTTAAGAGCTGTAGTGAAAACAGCTTTTCTCCTTGCAGATCTGCAGTGAATGCTCCTCTTCACTTTCCGTTTTCTATTCCAGGAAAAAGGAATATATGTCCAAAAAAATGACTGGGCTTGACAGGATAATGAACGAAAGGCATTTGTTCCATGGCACCTCCCAGGACGTGGTGGATGGAATCTGCAAGCACAACTTTGACCCGCGCGTCTGCGGGAAGCACGCCACCATGTTTGGACAGGGCAGTTACTTTGCCAGAAAGGCGAGCTACTCCCATAACTTTTCCAAAAAGTCACCCAAAGGAGTTCATTACATGTTCCTGGCGAAAGTACTGACGGGAAGGTACACGGTGGGTAACCACACCATGCGGAGACCGCCGCCGGTGAACCCCGGCAGCGTGACCAGCGACCTCTACGACTCCTGCGTGGACAATTACTTTGAGCCTCAGATTTTTGTCATTTTTAACGATGATCAGAGCTACCCTTATTTTATTATCCAATATGAAGAAGTTAGCAACACCGTCTCCATTTGAAAACCTGTGCTGCTAAGTTATTCATTTTATTAAACTCTCTTATCTGGCATTTGTAGCAGTTTTTTGTGGAAAAAAAAGTTCGGACATTGCAGAACTGATTAAATTACTTGCTTGGAAGGAAGTAAATCTCAAAATATAGAAAAGAAGATCTGAGGTGACCAATTGTGCACTTGCTGTTTGATTATGTATGTGCAAATTGTAAATATTTTTTCCATTGTTTATAGTTGAAAATCTGTGCCTTTTGTTATAAAACAGTTTATTTATGTTAGTAAATATTCATGTTTAAAAGTGTGTGTATGTAATTCCAGCTGCGTTCTGTGCGTATTAGAGCAGCTAGAAAATTGCTTATGCCCTGATCTCAAAATCTTATCGGTGGCCGTTTCTAGATAATGGGAACCAGATCATTCTCACCCCGAGCATACTGAGTAAGAGGTTCTCCCAACCACTGTTTTTCTGACCGTTTCAGAAAGATCGGGGGCCATTACAAAACTAACGTCCTGCTCGCAGAACCATAGAATGTCCCGGGTTGGAAGGGACCCACAAGGATTATCGAGTCCCAACTCCTGGCCCTGCATAGGACAACCCCAAGATTCACACCATTAATATTTTTTAAATTTATATTTATTTACGTCGTATTTTGAAACAGGAGACCCCAAATGATGTCTTTACTTTCTAAAATCAGCCCGCAGTAGCATTGCGGCAGAGGGTTCGTGGGGGTTTAGGGGCGGGTGGCTTCCCAGCAGCGCAGGGGACACCCCGGTTATTGGCGTTGCCGAAATCAGTTGTATTTGTTCCTTGGATGTCGTAGTGGGGTTTTGGTCTTCTGGGACCTTTTCCTCCCCGCTGCTGGTTTGCCCCAGCCGGCTCCAGCTCCCGCGCTCGCTGCGCGGATGCTCCCGGGATGCTTTTCCCCAACCTTCCCCTTTTCAGAGTTTCCTCGCCAGCATGTTGAAACGGCTGCGGGGGTCGGCGATAAGGAGCCCCGGTGACACGCTGCTGACAAGGTACTGAAAATATTTATGTTGTTTCCATGCCAACCTGTTCCAAGTGTATAAACCATCCTGCAAAGGCTTATCAAATTAGCAGCTGCTCAGCACGCGGCGCGTAGTGACGTGGTCCCGCGCGGAGGGCACAGGACCCGATTCCCCCTTTCGTGCCCACGTAGACCTGGCCCCG
>JMFS01002649.1:0-12227 GCA_000699545.1 Podiceps cristatus
CCCAAGTCCCTCTCCCCAGGGCTGCTCTCAAACCACTCACCGCCCAGCCTGTATTTGCGCTTGGGTTTGCACCCACCCACGCGCAGGACCTTGCACGTGGCCTTATTGAACTTCACGAGGCTCATACAAGCCTGTCCAGGTCCCTCTGGATGGCATCCCTTCCCTCCAGTGCGTCAATCACACCACACAGCTCGGTGCTGTCAGCACTTGCTGAGGGTGCACTCCATCCCACCGTCCATGTCACCGACAAAGACACTGAACAGCGCCCGTCCCAGCACTGACCCCCGAGGAACACCACAATAGTTTCCTCAGTAATCTGCAGAGCAAAGAACAGGCTACTCCAAAAGCAATTTTGTGTCCAATAAAATTCGCTAGACACAGCAGAAAAAAGAAGGAACAACCACATCCCGCACCACCTGACATGCGTACGAGCACAGCACTCATTTGAATAGACAACCTGCGGACTCCACCCTTCTTCCACAACGAGCTGTGTCCTTCATGACAACCGGGGCACTAGAGCAGAAGAAAAGCAATTCATTTCCCAACTTGGTTGTGATCTTATCTTGATAAAATCCACTTGGAAAGAGCAATATAGCACTTTTTGTCTGGTCTTTGAAGGATGGGGAAAAAAACCCCAAAGAAAACCAGGAGAAGCATTTGCTGCCCTCCAGAGGAAAACCAAATGAAATTACAGCTTTAAAATACAAAGGCAGACAGGAAGCTAGACAAGGGCTAGTCCTGCTCAGTTGTAAAACCGCTTTCTTTAGTAGGTGATAACGGTATCAAGGGAAAGCCACTGCATGGAACAGCAAGGAGATAGCAAACTAAAACTGTCAGTAGGGGAGCTCATCTAGTTTTAACAACTCCAAACCATCAAATATTTTTCATTTTTCTTCTCAGTTTTATACTGCAAAATGCACTGGAAAGTTACGTATTTAATGACCCAAAGCACGTGCAAATAAATCAATCAGCCTCTGATTTTCAGTTCATCAACTATAAAACGAGAAGAGGAGCGTCTCCCAGTCACACCGAAATACTGCAAGGGTAACTGCGTTGGAGCCCGAAGGGGCTCAGAGCTCCTGAGCGCTGACGCTCTCGGGGGTGAGTCATCCCTACGGAGCTGACGTCTGGCCTCCCTCCAAGCCAGGATCAGCTCCCCTTCCCAGCTGAAGGAAACAAATCCCATGGCAATGTGATTCGTCACAACTCCAAATCAAGGTGATGAGGCATAAAAGGTAGAAGCCCAGATGGAATGCCAGGAAATGAGAAGCAAGCTTAGCATTTCCTACACGAGAAAATAGATAAACCATGGCCCTGTCTTCTGCTGGTGCTATGCAGTACCCAGAGCAATGCTGCGTGTTGAGCTATAAATATTCTGTGACTAAATACGTATTTGGATAAACACCGCCTTTCAAAAAAAAAAAAAAAGGCCTGAATATTGTCTTCAGTATTTTCTGTTCTTACACCAGTTAAAGAACACTTTTAAACAATTACATTAAGGAAAACCAGGATGCTTACCTGACGGCCTCTGCTACGTTATTGGACGTGTGACCTGATAAGGCATCGTGAAGGTTTCTGATGAAGTAATCTCTGTAGTCTTCAGGCAGAGCCATGAACGTTCCACCCATCACAATGAACTCTACTTTATCCACGCTGTGGCCCAACTGCTTCAGCTGTGAATTTAAAAGTACCAGGGAGAAATTACCAATCAGAGACTTGCCTAAAAGACTTCTCTGAACACCCTGACATTCCTACACTGCATTTCCGTCTTGAGTTGTCTTATCTTTTATGAGTGACAAAGTACTACTACTTTGCACAGATTTCTCATAATCCCCCCCCCCCCGCCCCCAACCTGCAAAAATTAATTTTTCTACTGCAAGAGCATAGTACAGATATTGAGCCCAACACAACAGGTTTTCTTGACAAAGCAGAATTATTTGAGCCTAGCATCTTGCTGATGGGAGTTACGCTCTAGATTGAAGCGAGCTTAGATATGGCCAGTAGGAAAAGTTTCCTCACATCTGCTGCAATCCATGTCGAACTAGCTTTTCTTAAAAACTTGTGGGAGAAAAGGACTAAACTGAATCCACGGAGAATTTTCAAATGGATTTGGAGATAAACAGGAAACCAGTTAAAGCAGAACAGGATTGAGAAACTCTTCAGCTCTTCTAATTCTCCAGCAGAAACCCCCCAAAAATCATTTTGGTAGGAAAGTCACTATTTCAGTACTAAATTCTCCATGTAATTATCAAGAACTAGCAACTGCCACAAAAGTTCAGTACAATTTTGTTGTAATCGGGTCTCCTATCAGTAACCAGGTATTGTTCAGAACAGGTAAGATCTTGTAAGAGCTTCAAAACTTGTCATTTATCTAACAGAAAGGACAGTTAGGCAATTAAAAGGTTTATAAATAATTCCTCTACGGGGATCAGGTCAGTCTAATGTAGAATTAAAGAATCGGGAAACGCTGAGGTTGGAAGGGACCTGCGGAGACCACCTAGACCAATCTCTCCTCTCAAAGTAGCATCAGCTACAGCAGTTTGTTCGGCTCCGTGTCCAGGCGGGCTTTGAGTCTCCCGCAGGATGGCAACTGCACAACCTCCCTGGGCAACCTGGTCCAGAGCTCAGTCACCCTCACAGTTAAAAACCGTTTCCTGATGTTCAAATGTAATTTCTCATGTTTCAATTCGTGCTCGTTGCGTCATGTCCTGTTCTGTCACTGGGTGCCACTGAGAAGCGCCTCGTTCTGTCATCTTTGTATCTCCCAGTGGCTATTTCTACACACCGGTAAGATTCCCCCAAGCCCTTTCTTCCCCAGCTCAAACAGTCTTGGCTCTCTCAGGGTCTCTGCAGATGCTCCAGACCCTTCATCACCTTAGTGGCCTTTTGCTAGCCTTGCCCCAGTATGGTCACATCTGTCTACTTTGGGGGAACACAGACCGGACACAGCTCTCCAGGTGGAGCCTCAGCAGTGCGGAGGGCAGAGGAAGGATCTCCTCCTTCGACCCGCTGACAACACTCCTAATACAGCCCAGGTGGCTGCTGGTCATCTTTGCCTCATGGGCACAATGCTGCTCACGGTCAACTTGGTGTCCACCAGGTCTTTTTCTGGCAAGCTGCTTTCCAGCTGGTCGGTCCCCAGCACGTACTGGTCCCTGGGGTTGCTCCTCCCCAGAGGCAGGACTTGGCATTCCCCTTCGTTGAACTTCAGAGAGACCTGGACAGGCTGGAAAAATGGGCTGGCAGGAACCTCTTGAACGGCAGCATGACCTCCGCTTCTCCCAGTTCCGCATCATCCACAAATGTGCTGACAGCGTGCTCCGTCTCAACAGCCAGGTCATTAACAGAGGTTAAACACTACTGGCCCCAGTATCGGGCTATACCACGGAGACTGGCCTCCAGCCGGACCTGGTGCTGCTGCTCACAACCCCTTCAGCTCACCAGTAGAGGCAATTAAAAGCATTCTCATTATTTTCATCAAAATCACAATGCATTCCCCTTTCACTGTAAAAATTTACCTGTTCCACTCTGTGTCTTGTCTGGAGATAGGGGTCATATCTAGCCCGAATGGCCCTCATGGACGTTGGCTAGAACACACAAGGAGACTCGTTTTGTAAATTTTTTTTTTTTTTTAAAGAACACAGTGAAAAAGAACAAAAGACAACTTTTAGTATTGAAACCAATGCCGAAGTCTTCAAATCCTAATTCACCCTTAAAACCTTCAAGCTCACAACCAAAGAGTCCATCCAATTGTAAATATCAATTGGGCTCCTTCTGTTTTTAAAAAATATAACAAAACACGTTTTCATCCTGAGATGGCAAAAAAGATGACATAAAAAGAATAACACATTTTTTCAAATTTTTACAGCACTACAACAGGATGGATAAAAAAAATATCTCTGTAGCGTGTCACAAAAAATATTGTAAAATCACATACAAGATGTTTTTAAAAACACTAGGTTTGCTTGCCCATTCATTTCGGTTTCTCTTCCCTTGCACGACAGTTAACCAAGAAGGGTCCTCTAGAGCTCAGTCTAAACTTCAAATATTCTTTAAGCTAAAAAAATATTCTTTCAACTGAAATCTCTAACACCTCACTTTTTATATTACTAGCTGACGTAAGCTTATTAATCATACTCAGATAAGGTTTTCAAGTATCTTGTGTATCCTGGATTTGTTTGGTATTTCATACCTGTTATATTAAAAGCTCTAAAGGATGAGGACTCTCTTAATCAGGCACAACCCCCACATGCTGTTACAAATGAATTACATATACGCAGGATTTTCCTACTTTGCAGTAATGGGACACATTTTGAGTCTCTGAAACATGGATAACAACAGACAAAATCCAGACTAAAAGGACGTTGCATCGCTGTTTACCAAATTAATCCAGTTTATGAGCATTTTAGCTCATTTTACTACTTTACATTTGCACTGTAGCTATGAGTTGTTTTATTAAAACCAGTCACAAAAATTTAGTCACAGGAAGATCTTTTGCTGTTAAACTCTCTCCAGACAACAGGAGAGCACTGTTTCAGAAATATATATATTTAGTGAGATATCACTGCAGATACTGAGACATAAAAGGGCGTGAATGTAATTCCAGAGGCACTAACAGCTAAATAACGAGCTGTTTTCCAGAGCCTGACCTTTGTTAATCCGCAAGGTCCAAGGTCCGGTTAGGACAGGATGCTCAGGGCTGCGGCCAGTCCATGTTCGACTACCTTTAAGGACATAGAGGCCAAAAATCTCTCTAGGTGCCTACTAAAATGTTTGACTGGCATGGTAAAATATTCTTTTCTTCTATTAAGGCACAATTTTCCACATTCTGACTCACGTTTGTTGCCTCTCACTCTTCCACCTGGCAGCTCCGAGAAGGAGCCTGCCTCTGCCTTCCCCGTGCCTTTCCCTTAAACCCATCTTGCGCCACAAGAAAACTGCCCGATTCTGCGGGCCTGTCGAGATAGGAACATTTTGACGTGGACTGGTAACTCCTGTAGGAATCGCAGCCAGCGTTCCTTTCAACAACCTGCATGCAGCAGCGTCCCATGGGAGACAGCGATGTCTCCTTCAGCTGCTCTTGCTCACTCATCACTTTCACAGCTGGAGATTCGGGTAACGGCTGTTCCCACACCAGCAAGTCACGGGGTGCAGCCACGATGCTGCCTTGCCCCGCGCAGAGTCACAGGCTGCTCGCTCCTGCTTTACCATGTTTTACACGTATAATGGTATAAAGAGAGCAAGGTGAGGAGAAAGAAGTTACTGCTACGATATCGGAGAAGAATGTCCAGTCCTGTAGCTGAGCTGCTTTAGATCTCAAAGTTTACGAAGTCTGCTTTTTTTAATTCTAGCAACAGGGGCGACGGCAGCCCAACCCACGTTCACCGAGCGCGTAGGCAGTGCGGTACGGCAGAGAGAAGTAATACCTCGTATCCAGTGTAAGACTGCGTTGAATATTCAAAATCAGAATCAGGTCCACCTGGGCAGTACCTGCAAATATTAAAAGACAGAAAACAGGGATCAAACTCATCCAATCACAACGACTTAACCCCTTGAGGTACGGGTAGGCAAGAGGGCGCAGGCTGAGCAGACCCTGCTCCGATGACCGCACCTCTCATCAGAAACACGGGGGAATCCAAGTTGGAGACGGCCCGACCACAGCAACGTGCCAGCCGCTCTCCCGACGTTCAGGAGCTCTCATGCAGGTGAAACCAAGCCCGCGACAGGCAGCCCGTCCTAGCTCAACCATGACGGCACCTTAACGCTGCAATACAGCTTCTAGGCTGGAGCCGGCTCATCACCTGTCAGCTCAGAGCACGGGACGAACGAATGAATCGATGCGTGTCTGCATCGTCCAACGTAAATGCTGGTACGGACCCAAACGCGCATGCCAGAGAGTGATTCTGTGATACCCAGTAACGCGGCGAGGAACCGAGCCTAGGTACGCTTACGAACACAAAGTATACAGTGCAAGACAGTTGTTTCATTTAATTTTAATGAGAATGGGACGTCAAAAACCAGTTCAGACCTGTCAAATGACTGCATCCACATACAACAACTCGGTAAGACTGAATAGAAGTAAAATGGGTCGTGAACATATTTCTGGCACATGGCATTATTCTGGGGGCTGCCATACAGCTTTGGAGCGATAGCTAGGCACCGATTATTAGAATTTAAAAGCAGTTTTACAATCATAAACAATTTAAATATTTTGTGCCATTCTACCAAAAACGTCTTCTCATTTGATGTAAAATACGATTTTTGTTTCGCACGGAAAGACAAACCAGAGATGATATCCTGTTGCACAATCTACATTTCTTTTCCAGAATTTTCTACAATTTAAATACCTTGATGCTGAGAAAGCTCATTTACATTCCTTTTCTGAACTTCGGAACATGCTATTTAATGAATATAGCATTCCAAAACGGCTTCAAAAGAATACAGTCCATCTGCTCCAGATAACCGTGTGGCAATTTGCTATTAAACTACAGTTTCTGCATCTCGAGGCTGGTTTGAAACTCTTTCTCTGTGACAGAGCAAGCCAGACTCGTGGCTATCGCAGCACAACTGCTAGCCACAGCACGACGGCACGCGGCAGATAGCAATTAAAAAGAATATAAATTTATTCTGAGGAGTCCTTAGCTTTCTTCTGAGATCATCCTGGGGGATTAGCGACCAACTTGCGGTCATTCTGTGCTCAAAGACAGGAGGGTTGGCAACCCCTCCAGCACCAGCTGCAGGCACCGAGCTCCTCCAACAGGCAAGGTAAGAGAGCAGGGTTGTGACTTACGGTGCAGATCTCAAACGCACACACTAAGATAACACCACCTCTATCACATCAGACCCGGTCGGTTCAACACACACTAAGGTAACGCCACCTCTATCACATCAGACCCGGTCGGTTCACAGCATAATTGATTCGTTTCCTCACTGCCTGCCCTGCAAACTCAACCCAAGTCATCCGTCACCATTACAAAATTAATTACCAAATTACCGTGGCCAAATTAATTTGCTGGCAAAAGTTGTGCAATCCCATTGAAGACATTTCCTACACGTAATTACCTGGAACATCTCAAACAGATGAGCTGCTCATGCAAGAACAAGAACGGACCCAGCTCACTCTCTGTCGGGCGGCTGGTAGTCAAACACACCGATGTTTCAAGGTGGGAAGGAGAAGCAATGTTTTGAAATAGCTGAACTGATACGGTTAGAAAAAAAACAGACGAGATCTCAGGTACATGGACCCTTAAGGCAAACAGAGGTAACACTTCAAGGTAAACCCAGCTTGGGTTTCTCAATTCAAGTAAAACTCCAAAGCAATTCCCTTAACGCCACAAGCTCTTGGCAGCTGGAGGCCTTCCCTTCCCTCTGCGCTCTCGTCTTGTTCCGGAGCCAGCCCGTCATGCCGAGCAAGACTTCGCAGACACCAGCAGCACCTCCTCAGGTGGGTCTCAGTTCAGCAGTCTTCAAACGCCCCAGAGTGAGCCCCGTTTCCATCTTGCAAGTCTTCTCCAAGCTGCTTGGGTACCCGGTCATACGCACAACACGCCTCCACACCCTAACGCTGTACTACAACTTACTCATTAATAAATTCTCCTGGTTACCATATTCATGGACGCATGGGTCTACTAAAGGTAAGCAGGTTTTGGCCCATGGAAGAAAAAGGTGTCCTCCTTGATGAAAAACTGAAAACAAGTAGATTTGTTTTAAAAATGTAATATGCCGTTATCAGCAGCCTGCAACTTGTGCAGAAAGGAATCCCAGAATCCCAGGATGGCCGGGGCTGGCAAGGCCCTCTGGAGCCCACCCAGCCCACCCCTGCCAGAGCAGGTCACCCAGAGCAGGGGGCACAGGACGCATCCAGGCGGGGGTGAGTCTCACCTCTCGGGGCAGCCTGTGCCAGGGCTTGGCCACCCTCACAGCAAAGACCTTTTTCCTCATGTTCAGAGGGAACTTCCCATGTTCCAGTTTGTGCCCGTTGCCCCTTGTCCTGTCGCTGGGCACCACTGAAAAGAGTCTGGTCCTGTCCTCTTGACACCAGCCCTTGAGATATCAGTAAGCAGGGAAGCCTGTCCCCGGTACAACACTACTGCAATACTAAATTTATACATAAATACTGGAAAACCATCGTCTTAGGTCATCTAAGCTGTCATACTTACACACATATGTTGCCTGTGAAGTTAATGTGCGGACACCTGTGAGGTTTACACATCACAGCCACGACAGCAATCTGTAAGAGACAAAGTTACAGAGGAGAAAAATTATCGTAATCAAAGTTACTAAAATAAAGTGCATCTTGGAAGGCTACATATACATGAGCATCTGCGAGAGACTATTTAAAGATGTTTTCTGCTTAGTCTGCCACCTCGAATATCTGTGTGTTGACTCTCCAAGGAGATAACACACAGGCTTAATGAAGGTTTAAATTAGATATTGGGGGGAAGTTTTTTACAGAGAGAGTGGTGAGGGGCTGGAACAGGCTGCCCAGAGAGGGGGTGGATGCCCCATGCCTGGAGGTGTTCAAGGCCAGGTTGGACGGGGCCCTGGGCAACCTCGTGTAGGTCCAGGCCTGGAGGTTGGTGGCCCTGCCTGTGGCAGGGGGGTTGGAACTCTGTGATCCTTGGGGTCCCTTCCAACCCAGACCATTCTATGATATAACGAACATATCAAGAAACAGGAACCCCATTATTGAATCTTTTCACAATTCAGAGTAAGCTGGCAGCCTGTTAGGAAGAACCGTGTGTCTTCTACCAAACCTGATAAACCACCCTGCTGAAAAGACGCAGGCTGAGACTCTGGTATTCACCATCTAACACCCATCTAAACCAGTGCATGGGCAAACGTGTGCCACCCAGCACACCAGCCACCACCCGGGAGACGAATATGGGTTGAGATGAAAAGGAAAAAAAAAAAAAGACAGAAACCAAAGACAATAAAACCAGCTTCCTCCACCTAACTGAGTCTTTTTTTCCCCCCTGACCTGATCTCAGTCAGCTCTTCACCCATTAAATGCAAGCACAGAGGAAGATGCTGTTGTCCTTTTTAGAAAGGACCAGAGGCAAGAAGAGACAGGCACACTAAGATTTTTCCAGCGTTCACTAATTTGGGGCACCTGACATGGAATAACTCATTTCCACTTTTCAGAAATCCTGTTTGGAATAAGAGCTTAATGAAATATTCTATAGCCAGAAAGAATAAATTAAAGAAATTAAAAGTTTTGGTTTTTTCTTTTTTTTTTTTTTTGTGGTTTTGTTTGGGGCTTGATTGTTTAAGTTAGAAAAATCGAACACTTCCTGGGATTTTTGCTGCTGGTTTGGTTTTGGGGGATTTGTTTTTTGGTTGAGTTTCGGCATGCTACACATACAGTAGGGAAGCTCAAAACCACACAGCTGAACGTTAGCTGTACCTCCATTACTGTTTTCAGCCTGAACTACCTTTCAAAGAAATGGGTTAAATACTAACATTTCACCTTTGTTCACTGAGCGACCCTGCAGATTAAGCTGCGCTGTTTCTGCAGCAGCAAAAAAGGAAGACACGCTGCTCTGAAGCAAAACCTCCAGACCTCCTCTTTCTCCTCTCCCAGGAAGCAGTAGCCCTGTGGGCGCATCCTCACGGAAGAGGGAAGCTGGCAATGCAGCCAGCGCATCTGCATCAAAGCTTCTGGCTGATCAATACCCCGGTCTTTGAAAATGATTAAATACAATTTAGAGATGAAAGCAGGGGAGGAGGGTGGTGGATGGAGGGAATGACGTATGTGCTTACCCCGCTAGCAGTTCTTATCGGCTTGGCCTTCAGCTTTGGTACCAGCACCTTGCGGTACTGCGGTGGGACGGCAGCGATGATGTCAACCAAACGGGGCTGCGCTGAAAGCCCATACTTTGCCGACGTCTTGGTTTTCAGCCTGAAAGCAGAAACACCTCCAAGTAACGGTTCCATTCACGTGCGTACCCACATGCCACAGCAGTGCCACGCGCGACTGCTCCGTTTCAGGGAGATCTCGGGAGGTTCTCCCAGTTTGCCCTTCCAGGTAACCTATTTGAAAAGCGTATAGTAATTCCTTGCAACAGCTGCATCACATGTTACGATACACAGAAAATAAATTCCAAATCAAGCTGATATGCAACAACTGCCCATGGTTTTACTTTCTGTGTATTTTAATTCTAAATACGGTTTTATTAAAACACCGTGAAAGCTGCCCACAGACCCTGGCTCATCAGTTCTCAGTGATTTAATTCCTCTCATAAGTCTTCCATGCAATTAACCCCTACGTACACGGACTCTAGAGCAGTTCATTTCTCAGACATTCCTGTCAGTCATTTCCAGCATCAGCAAAACGTTTGCAATTATATCATGTAAATGAAATGGAAACAGCAGGGCAAATTCAGGTTTTATTATTCTATATATGTAAAGAAGGAAGAACTTTCCGTGAACAACAACTTCATTTATGACACCTTGCTAAGAAAATTTGATTTCAACTCTATCCCTAAATTAATCTCTCCTTTCCCTGATGGAACTGACTTTGGGACCACTGAAGGGTGAACACAGGTGGAAACACAAAAAGGCAATGACGAGTATCTTAAGAGTTTTTCACCAATACAACCCATTTTGTACTCTGAGCGTTGCCAGTGAAGCAGCAAATCACCACAGGATTTACAAATCTTGGAGGTAATTTTTAATCAGCTAACAGAGAAATGAAAGCAGCCTGCGAGAATAAAACATTTCAAAATAAAGCCTGAACGTAAGAGCCCATGTAGGACACGCTCGTCACTGGTGGACCAGCTCTTCGGTGGCATTTCATAGTGACTTACTTGTTCAGATTCACATCTTTTCCCTGCTCGTGAGCCTCAATTAATTGCTTTATGATGTCGGCTATCGTCATCATCATCAGCTCTGCATGGCTGAGGTCTCCTGAAATGAGAACAAACCAACAAATCACGTGTATAGCCGGTGCTTTCTAAATGCCTGTGACAACCGAGATGCATCTGCTCTACACTTAATTTTTAGTACTTCCTACAACTGTTGCCTACAGAGGGAATTTTGCCACCACGTATCACTCTTTATTCGCAGCGTTCCCCAAACAAATGGCAGTCCACCTCGTATCACTGGTTTTCTTTTACTTCTAGGACAAACGCCACCTTCTTACGTCACAGAAATCTGCACAACAGCTAGAAATAAGTCACTGGAAATTAAAGATAACCAGTAGACTAGTCTGCTGCTACCAGTACAGGTGGCAGCAGACAGAACGCATTCTGAAGGACGTGGGGCAAGCCAAACGAAGAGGCTGGCTCTGCAAACTTCCCCCCATCACAGAGGGGGTACGCTGCATCGGGCAGTGCTACCAGTGCCTTAAAGCTTCCCCGCTGGACCTCACAGACCCACTCCCTGCTGTCATGAGGGTTTGCACTGTATAGACCATATACATCGCTTGCATTTCTTCCGTACTAGCTTGGGGAGAGGAGGGGCATTGCGGTCAAGAGATCCACCCACACTTCCTATCAACAATGTGCATTTACGTCACTTAGAGCAGCTCTGTCTACACCAGCGAGTGCTGGGACAGTAAAATCCATACACCAAACTTGTCAGCAAAGCCCGTGGCAGGGACACAGCTGGGGGTACAACCACTCCAACACATTTTTGTTCGTGCCAGCTGCTCTGAAATCTGGCAGCATTTACACCCGCCTGGGAGAAGCACCACAGCGACGCTCCCAGCTGGTCTCTCCGCATGCGGGACAGACCGTACCACCGCAAGTCCCGCGCTGCCCTGCCTCCTCTTTGCTGTCCCATATCCTCTCTTCTGTTTATTTTTCCATTTGCCATGAGGAAAAAGTCCAACAACACCCGGACTGCCCTGCCCCCAGCACCCCACTCTGTGTCTGACAGGGGAGCAAGGAGCAAGGCAAACTCAGGAGCACCCGCATGGCTGTAAACGACTCTGCCTGCCGCCCGTCCCCTTGCCGTGACAGCACCCGATTCAACAGTGGGGAGAGAAAATGGGTGGCTCACAGAGGGGTGCCAAGTCCCTCCAACTCTCAAGCTCGGTGCTGGCCCTTCACCTGCCTCCAAAAGAACACGGAGGAGGGAGAGCAAGGTCTCGCCTTCCCACTCCACAGACACACACGGCGCTAGGGGAGGGGGTAAAGCCCTGTCCCCCCTCAGCTCCCACCCGCACAGGGCCGGGGGAAGCATGAGGGGCCCTGTCCCTCAGACACCCCGCCATGCCCAAACAC
>KL255019.1:0-15111 GCA_000699545.1 Podiceps cristatus
TCGCTGGGACAGCAGCCTCGGCCTCCCCCGAGAACCAGGCGTTCCGGGCCAGACACCTGGACAGCCGGTTGCAGAGCCCTTTCAGGGAGCCTGGAGAACACCCCCAGGCCGGCACATCTGCTAGACACGCAGAATCGCATCAGGGTGTCCCGGAGCTACCGCTGGAGCGGCCGCTAAGCCAGGTCCCCAGACGCGCTAGCTGGGTACATACCATTAACACCCCGTACGACCACCAGTCAGCACTGTGGGAATGGCCCTGGCGATTCACCACTTCTGGCGCCATATACTCCACCGTCCCACAGAAGGAATAGGCTTTCTTCTCGTGGTCTATAGCCTCCTTACTCAAGCCAAAATCTACGTAAGAGAAAAACTGTCCGCGTGCGCCCACGTGCTCCGAGCAATCGCACAGAGCACGGAGGCCTAAGAGAAGCTCTGTATTTTAAGAACCGAGCTTGCTGGAGCACGGGGCTTTTGCGGAGACCCTCACCTGTGAGTTTGATGTGCCCTTCTTCATCCAGGAGGATGCTACAGCGTGAATGAAAAAGACCAAGTTGTTACTGTCTGCAATAAGGGCTGGTGAGAACAAGCACACACAGCGGGGGCTGGTCCGAGATGCTCCCAGAATCCAGGGGGAGTTACCTGCCCCTTCCCCCGGCGCTTTAAGCTCCATCACCAAGACATGAGTGGGACAAAGAGCAGCTCCCTTCTCTCTATGCCCTCAACTTCCCATTGAACGAGTGACCCACACAGGTTACACCATCTCCGATCCCCCAAATGCCCCAGGTAAGAATAACCAAGTCCTGCCACTGGCACGCATCTCTGCAGAGGCCCAGCCCGGTGCCTTTTCCCTCCGAAGGCTCTCAACTGCTCAAAGCTGGAGCCCGGCGACTGCCAAGGATCATTGCTCAGACATGTGGTGCACACATGGTGCCTCCACAGCGCTCCTGGCCGTAACTGCTGATCTGAGGAGCGGAGCCTTGTCGATTGGCACTGCCGCCTTCCATCTGGCTGCCCTCGGGGCACCACTCAGCGTTGCCTTTGTGGAATAAGGCTGCGCTGAAGGCTGGGACTGAACTGAAGGACTCGGTTCCCTGCCTCGGCGGTGCCGCACGTACTTCTCTGGTTTGAGATCCCTGTATATGATTCCCAGGCTGTGCAAATGGTCGAGCCCCAGAGCCAGCTCTGCCAGGTAGAACTTCACGTCCTCCTCGGTGAACATGACCTGCAGGAAGGGAGAGGAAGCGGATGGGCGCTGGGGTTACAACGCCGGCGGCGGGACCACCCATGCAAGACCCTTCACATCCGTGGTGCTCCCCCCTGCCCTTTCATACCTGTGCTTCCCAGGCTTCGCCCGCCATCCTAAAGTATCAATTAAGCAGCAACACCAAAAACCCAAACCAGGTTGCTAAACAGCAGACAGGTTTTTAAAAAACTCTTCGTTTACGTTAACCAGGTTATGTTCCCAGCTGTCTGTACCCGGCACAACTTCGCGTTCCCCCTCCCATCCCCTGCCCTTGCCCCGTCCCAGCGAGGCGACACAACCAGCCAACACTGCAGCAGAACACGGTTCTCGCCCATTTTCGTTTTTAACGTGATGCTCAGCAGAAGCTGCTGCAGAGGTGAGACCTGCCTCCTGCGCTGCTGCTTCTCTGCCGGAGGACAGGGTTCCCGAGACATCCTCTCCCGCTGCCAGCTCTGGGCAGGCAGCAGGACAGAGGTTGTTTCCACCCCTCTCAAAGACTTGGCGAGGGTCAATCGCTTCTCCAGGCGGTTAAGCACAGATGAACAGAGAGCTGCAGCAACCCACCAAGATGCCAAAGCATACCCACCTCTTTGGAAAGCCGAGTGAAAAGGTCACCTCCTCTGAGGAAATCCAAGATGAGATACAGCTTCCCCTCCGTCTGGAATGCTGAAACCCAAGCCAGAGCAGGGATCAGACCCCTCCGCAGGGGGAGGGCTCCGTGGTGTTACATTAATCACTTAAATCCCAACGGCTCCCGTTGTGCAGATGCCCTGCATGGTTACTAGGTTAAACACAGGTAGGGCTAATTATCTGCGGTAAACGAGCTAGGCTGTCCGTGATGTTGACATGGTGCCACCAGCAGCACTCTGGCCCTGCAGAAACCCCTCGTTTTATGGGGGGCTGGTCCCCTTTCAGCCAGCGATGCCCTACTGAAAGGGCTGTTTTCCCGAGAGAGGCACTGGTATTTCATGGGCAGGAAGCTGTCCTCGTCTTCCTCAGAGTCAGACCATTAATCCTGCCAAACTGTGGCTTGACTAGTTAACCCTGCTTTCTCAGTTTCTCCTAATTTAATGTTTTAATCTCAAGGATTCGATGTTTAAACCTCTTCTCCTGATCTGTGCTATTCCCCATTCAATAGCTAGAGAGCGGGCATGGGACCAAAGACCCTTCCAGGAAAGGATTTGTGTTCAGGGGATTTTGAAGGCTCCAGAGCAGCACAGCCATAAGGGATAGACTGACCCAGGCCTCGTCTCCATTTCAGGTATCTCCAGAAGCCTGTCAGGGACCAGAAGAGGCTCTCAGCATCCTCCAAGCAGCCCGCTGCCGGGTGCCTCCTGCCCACCTACCTGCTCATGGCAGGCGGGCCTGCAGTAGCATCTTTCTTTATTGTGCTTAAAGGCAGTGAAATGTCTGTTCGAGCCTGCAGCCCCTCTCCCAGTATCCCAACTAGCTCCACACTCACCGTAGTGGAGTTTCACCACGAAGGGATGGTTTACATCAGCCAGGATGTCTCTTTCTATCTTTGTCCTTACTCGATCACGCACTGCGGGAAGAGAGAGGAACAGCTCGGACACAGAAAAAGGCTCACAGTACCCCGGTGTCAGCCCAGTCCCCAGCCTTAGGCCAGGCAGCTTGAGCCAGATCTTTTCCCACCTCCATCACTGCACCAAGGGTCTTTGCAGGAGAGAAGAGGCTGCTTGGCTGAGATAAAGATACTTCTCTTTCACCCAGATCACCCCGGGGCAGCAGTGACTGCTGAGACATCTCCCCAGAGCAGTTTAAGACACGGAGGGTAAGAGCATCGCGGTAAGTCTCCTACCTTTCAGTGTCGCCTTCTTGAGCACTTTCATGGCATAGAGGTGGTTGCTGTCTGGCGGTGTTATTTTTCTCACCAAGAAAACCTGAGGCAGAAAAACACCACATTTGCCAAGCACTAAACATTAGCAGTAGGAGCTGGATGCCTCACAGGGTGGCAAACCTAAAGCTGGCCACAGGACTGGTAAGAGGAAGCTCAGCCTCTCCATGTGAAACCCCATGAGGTTTCCAGGAAAGTGCCGTGTGTAGGCTCCTCTCACCCCCTATCTCCAGCCATTACAGCACTCGTGCTTTTAAACTGCACCTTCCTCCTCTCCAGCCTTCCGCAGCTCTTGCTCGCTGCTGCAGGTACCGCGGGGCTGTGGCTGAGGCCTGGGACCTGTGACTTGAAGCACCGATGCTTCAATCCACCACAAAGCCTCCTGGTGACTTGCTGGGTTGACAGCCAGATCAACTCCTTATTGTTCAGGTCCTGCATCCTCTTTGGATTTTTACCTCCTTCCCTTCCCTGATGTCCCATTCTACCTGCTTTTAGGCAGCGGCAAAAAGACGCCGCCCTTCTTTTGCAGAAAGCCGCTGCTGCATTTGCCCAGGCCACAGCACGCAGTCCGTTACCAGCCCCCACTGTTAGCGCTGGTGACTGATTGACATGAAGTGGATTTAATGTGTGAGCAGACGGTCTGTCACAGACCTGGATTATTTACACATTGAAGTAGGTAAGAGTTACAGGCTACTTCCTTCCCCCTTCACAGAAGGGAAACTGGACGGTAAACAGGGGCCAAAAGCAGTCCCTGGCACACAGCATTTTTCTGAGAAGAGAGGAACATGCCCGCGCCCTCCACGTCCTCAATTCAACCGGCAGCTTGGAGCCAGCTAGAGAGCTGCGGGAGGTCCTCCCGCCCTGTGGACACCTGCGTGCACGAGCAAGATACCACTGCTCTCCCCCTGATCGTCTGCTAAAAGAATTACAGGGGAGCTTTGGGCACACAGGCTGGCCCTCACGAGAAAGCATCGCTACAGTTGCCTCCCAAGTCAGAAGCAACCCTTTGCTAAGTGGGCTCACCAGTCAGATTCGCACGACCTGGTGGGAATCGGGAAAGTGGTTCTGCTGGAGACAGTCCCTTTTGTCAGCAAAATCATTTCTCTGGCACGACACGCAGGAAGACGTGAACTCACCTTGCCGAAAGAGCCCTGTCCCAGCACCTTCAGGAGCTCAAATTGCGAAGGATCGGCTTTCTCGGAGCCTTCCTTCACATGGTGCGTGATGTTGATTTCTTTCACAACGCCTTCGCCCTGAAAAAGAGGGGACATGGTTGACTGGGATTATACTCCTGAAAAGGGAAAGCAAGCCTTATCGGATTAAGGAACAAGGATTGTAGCTACAGACTCACAGGAACCACAGCTGAGAGAACCATAAAAGTTGGTGCTTGTCACAGGTATCTCCTGGCTTCAACATCGGGAATAAACAAGTCATCGGCAGGTAAATACCCTGCGCTCTCCCCACGGGCTCCGCTCCTCACACCACAGGTGCTGCATTTCTTTGAACTGCATTTCAGAAGAGCGCTTGAAAAGCACCTTCCTTTTTAAGGCACTGGTAGCAAACCCAGGAGTGTTTATGCCACTAAAAATCCCACAACACAAAAATACGGCACTGTTGTCAAAACACGGCCAGGGCTGGCAAAAATCAGACATGTTGGAGCCCATCTGCTCAGCAATCTGAGCAACTCTGCAACATAAGTCTTAGTGCATCTTCAGCACATACAGATGATGCTTTAACAGACTCAAGCCTTCAAGAAGATTGAGGGGAAGCCAAGGTCTCTGGCACATGTTTTGTTTAAAACACATTCTTTTCTTTAAGAAAAATAAAGAAGAAAAAGATATTTCATCAGCAGTACCTAGAATAAACTCACCAACGAAGCTGGGCCAGCACACGAGACCAGCCACGGACACTGAGGTGATGCTGAAACACCTCCTTCCCCAGCAGACCTTGTCCAACCCTCTGGTGCACAAAGCCCAGAGTTCAGCTCAACAGAAACACCTTGTGCTGCTTTCTTTTTGCATCCCAAATACAGACATTTTATACTACTAGTCTTCCAGCTGTGCCTTTCCCTCTACTTCTCTTGATCATACCGAGCCCGTGTATCTGTACTTGGGTTTCCTCTGAGCTTGACCTGTGCCAGCCCCTCTCCCGACCGACCACGGCCAGGCTGGACTCAGCTTCCCGCTTCTACAGACAGGACTCTTACTCGGGCCAGAAATCCCTTGTAGCTGCTCGTCTTGTAAGGGCAAGTCCAGGCTTCTTAGCACTTTGGTCCCACATAACCCAGCATTAAGATGTGGTCTGGGTGCTAACTGGACCTGAAAACCATCAATTATGTTCCAAAGGGCATTAAACTCCATTGTTCTCTGACCCGGGGGCAGATGTGGCCATCAGAGGCTGCCAGAAAGCTGGAACTACTATTTAGTTTTTCCCCTTGCAGAGCCGGGAAAAAAACCATTACGCTTTGTTTTCTAGAAGTGTTCAGATACTCGGTCTGGAAGCCATCTAATCAAAGCAGCTTTTAAAAACAACAGGAACCAGGTTTCAGGCTCTGCCCCTCCTCTGCGCCCCAGCCCACTCCCCATCCTCCCAGCACCTTCTCGGGGAGGGTGGCCTTGCCAAGCGCCCGCGGATGTGGTTGCCTACCTGCACCGAGCACCCTTCCCTTCCCGCTCTCACGCTTGGCTTTTCTCTAGATTAGGAAATGGCTTTGTTTCCATGTTGGTAGCTTTGCTCTCTCAAGACCCTGCATTATTCAGACTCTACGACCAGCAGAGAAGCCCGTGCTCGCAGCGGTGCAGCACGTACAGCCCGAGCATGGGGAGAGGGCAGCAGCTGCCCCTGTGTTATCCTGCCTGTTGCTGCTCTCAGTGATCACAGACGAGAAAGATCTTATAATCCCCGTAACAACAAGTCTTCATGTTCCATATGATCCCCCAACTCAAATCGGCCACCTTACACTTCTAGTTTCTGCTGGAGGCTTAGTCTGTGGCAGACAGCTGTTGGTTAGGAACGGCTTCTGGCCAAGAGCCTGAGCGGGAGCCAGCCCAGAGCCATCCTGCTAGCCCTTCCACGCTGCTCAGCTCTCCACAGAGACCCACAGCAGGGAGGGACCGGGGATGGGAACAGTGGAAGTTGCAGGCTCCTTCCCTCCCCTCCATCTTTGTGAAAACACTAGGAAGCAGGTCTACAGAGCATCAGCACTTGTACAACCGTGCGTATTTCACCTTGTAGAGCCCCGCACCTACGCAGGGAGGAACATCTAAAATGAACTCCTGTATCCACCTCTGAGGCATCTGGACCATCCTCCTACCACGGCTCCTCGGGAGCTGCAGAGCGACGTATTTTCTCAGCTGTGGGAATTCTTTGCCCTGGCCAATAGCAAGACCCAGTGTGTTTAACTGCAAGTGGTTTCAGCAGCCCAAGCTGTATCTCGAGGCAGGCAGAGATTTGCATACGCAGCCTGCCAGCCCGACCACATCGGCAAACATACATGCCAACTAGACCAAAAGTGCCATCGGTGGGGACCGAGGTTTCTGAGGAAAGCTCTGAGATGCCATTTGGCATCTTGCTGACACAAGGGAGGTTTCCTCCCGTGGACTCATCCAGTAACGTACAATTCAACACTTGGGACTCCAGAGACCAGCTCCTTCAGCCCGTTGAGCAACACGCCAGCAAAAGCCTCCAGCACAGAAGCACCTGCGTGCCACCCAGCTGCAGCACAAACAGGCTTTGCTTGCAACAAGTTTCTTACAGTAAAGCAAATTATCCCAAAAAGCAGAAAAAGTAAAGCAAACCAGACCCTTCCGAGTATCCATCTGAAGCATCGGCCCACCCAGATGAGCCCCCAGCGACACCAAGTGAAGCCACGCGAGTTAGCGGCAGTACTGACCGGGCTGGCGAACTGGCCGGGGGCAGGCAGCTGCAGCCTGCAGGGCTTGGCTCGATGCCTCCTCTGCAGCCAGAGCGCGAGGAACGCGCAGATGCGAGGAAGTTTCGGGTCCCTCTCCATTCTCCCATCCCGATCAACATCGCACAGCCCCGGTAAGCACCACCTCCGCGAGCTCCCGGGGAAGCACAGCCGGCTCCCGGGGATCGGGGAGGCTCCCGCGGCGCTGCATGGGCGCCCCACGCTTGAGGTTGCCGGATGCAGGAGATACAGGTGGTTAAAGCCCAGCTGGCAGATGCGCAGTGGAGACGAGCGACTCGGTCGCACGGAGGCAGGTTCACGCTCCCACTCCCCAGCAACAGTGCTTGTGGTTGGGGCTTTTTTTTTTTTTTTTTTTGGTTTTGCTTTTAAAAAAATAAAAAACAACCTCTCACAACTCCTTGTGCACATTTAGGGTTCCCCGGATCAGAAAAGACGCTGACAGAAAACATACACACAGTTAAAGCGACTTCCATTAGTGCTGCATGAATCTCGTGTCAGGCTGTGAGCTTTGGGGGTATTTCCACAACGGGGGAATATTCTGAGAAGCCACTTAGTCTTTAAAAAGAAAGAGCAAAACTCATGAAATCCCACACAGACATCTGACGCCACCTTGGAAAGCTGCACATCTCTGCTCTCACACTGGCACAGGGATGATGGGTCACCCACGATGGGATTCGGGGTGCAGCGATCCCACGGGCATCGCTATCCCATCGCTAGGATTTGCATCTAGTCCTTCATTTGCTTTACGCTGCACAAGAGTCCTCGCCGAGGACTAAGAGCCACCCTGGGAAGTTCCGTGCGAGGTGTTTTTGAGGGCATGTCTGAGGTAGGCAGCTGCCGAACCCACTGCTGCGTGGGTTTATTGGCGTTTGGCCTCCTTCCCCCTCCAAGCCTGCCCCGCTTTGACCTTTCCATCGGGTCAGGACAGACAGATGTTTTCCGCAGCAAAGCTCCAGAGAGAGCAGGTAAGACAGAAACCCCTTGAAATGAGTAAGAAGACGCCCACACACCTTTGCAATTAGAAATAACCCCGTGTCAGTGTTGATTTCTGAATTTCTCCAGAGAGTGCAGAGTATGAAAAGAGGACCTTGGTCTGGACCCAGGGAGACTACTTATGACTGACTTGCCTCCTCCACCCCCATAATGTGCTCTTGGAGAGCCGGTAACAAAAGAAACAAATGATTTAATAGCAGCGAGGCAGCTGGTCCCGGCTCCACAGAGCGAACCTCAGTCGCTGTTGAGGTCCAAAGCAAAGGAGCTGGGAGCAGGTGCCGGCGCGCTGCGTGAAACAGCACCGTGCAGCTGCTGAGCACGAGTCTCCAGGAGACTCGGCTCATGCGGACACCTCCTTCATTCTGCCACAGTCCCAGCGAAGCAGAAACCGTGTCCACAACGTGCCGTCCAAAGACGAGCATCGCTGCTTCCGAGGAAGCTTTACGTTGCTCGGGGAAGCCGTGCAGGAGATGCAGCCAGCCAGCTCTCCGCGCCTGGGCCCGGCAGGACCTGATAAATCTCGTCCTGACCAAGAGCATTTTGCATGTTGTGTTTCCGGGCACTCAGCGCGGGAGAGGAGCCTCAGAAAAGCAATGAAAAACCCCCCACTGTATGTCCATGCAACTAAAACGCTGCAGCGCCCGCCCCAGCAAGCTGACAAGATCAGAAAAGCCACAGGAGACATAAATGACAGCACGGAAAGGGGTTTGGTGTGGGGAGGAAGGAGGAGGAGGATGAAGTCAAGTCCAGGATATCACATGAGCAAGTGAGTAATAGCTGCTTTCTCTTATTAGCAGTCCCACCTAGCTGAGACGGGCTGGCAGGGGCGTGCTGCAAGAAAGGGTTTGCTTTTCAGAGAGGTCCCTGCAAGCCCTGCTTACGCCCTCGCATCTGTGGGACGGCCCGTCATGGGACAAAGTGCAAATTAAATGCGCGAGCCTCCTGGAGGTGCAGATCTGCAGCTCTCTTACCTTCTCTGCCGAGTCCACAAGGTCTTTCTCTATCCAAGTGATGTCTGATTTTGCCTGCGGGACAATAAATGAGTGTCAGCACAGAGGGGCTGTGATACTCTGCTAAAGTTTTCCCAACAAATTTGTTTAGCAAAACCAGGTGAGCCTGGTCACTGGTGGTGTCCCACCAGACATCGCTCCTCGGGATGTGATTCCGAGCTGTGTTGGTGGCTCCAGGAGAGCAGCTGTGGTTAAAGGCTTTGGGAAACTCTGACAGGCGGAGGAGAAGGCCACGGTGCCGGCACTCGGTTACACATCTCCCCCAAGAATCAGAGCACCACCACCAAGGAGAGCAAATTAATTTCTGGCAGGTTGATTAACGTCTAGATCAGATTTTACTCTCTTCCTGCACCTGGACAAACTCCAGAAGCATCTGTTCTGGTAGTGGTGTCCCGGCTCTGGGGGAAGTCTGGTACCCCCCGTGGCAAAGAGAGGGCTTCTCTCCAGGGGCACGCTCGGCGTTTCTAAAGTGACCAGGAGGAACAGATTCAAATACCCAAACCCACCACGTCCCCCGAGGGCAGGGCAGGGCCAGCCCAGCCGCTCCCACCGCAGCATCAGAAATGGCAGTTCACGCTGCCTCTGGGGCCAGGCGCAAGACTGGGAACCCTTACAGGGAAAGATGCAGAAGCATTTAAAGGGAGCTCAGAAAAGAACTGCTTCTCAGCCAGCTTCTCTGGCTCCTTCTCCCCCAAAAAACTCAAAGTCTTAAGGGAAGAAGTAAGTTTTCGCAAGGTCAGTCCCCAAGCCTGCTGTATTTTAATGAATACACCTAGATTTGCTATCGCATCTGGGTACTCTTTCACCTTTTTATTTTTTAAGATAACGATGTGTTATCTTAAAACATCTTAAGATATTCTAGGTTTGAAGAGAAAAAATCACCCCAAAAAAACAAATCAGGTTTTTAACATTTCCTCTGAGAGGTTCAAGTCTTTAGCTGTGGATGAGATAAAACTCATGTGACTGCAGACAGACGGGACCTAAGAGAGACTCGAGCTGTGACTTCTCTTGTTTCTTTTCAAGCAGTTTGTCGGCACGACGGAGCCCGCGGCGCTGCCAGGGCTTTTCGGCGCCAGCAACGTCAAGCGGGTGGGCGCAGAGCGAGGCAGAGCGACCTGAAAGTAGGACGGGAGCTACGGAGAGGCGAGAGAAGAAAAAGCAAGCCTTGAGGGAAGGGAGGAGCCGCGTGAAAACAGCAAGATTAGAGTCAAAAATTAACTGATTTTCAGGTCCGGAAGGACTGAATCAGATCGGAGGGAGGCCCTTGCAGCCTCCTCTTCCCCTTCCTCCCCTCCATCGCTCTGCCCGTGCTGCGGGAGCAGCCAAGATCTCTTTGGGTCGGGGGGAAGGTGGCTGTCCTGCTGCCGCCGCGGGAAGCGGGTACCCGGGGCAGCTGGCTGACACGTCTACCAACGCCGCAAGCAAACCCCTTCCCGAGCACCCAAAAGTGATCACAAAACACTCAGCGATACCCCCCCCCCCCGCCCCAGGGATCGCACCCACCCACAGGGAAACCAGCTCCTGGGCTGCTGCGACCAGCGAGCAGGCACCAAACCCTGCCTTGGACGGGGACGGCGTGATTTCTCTCCCACGGAACGGATCTCACTGCAGGTCCGTCCCACCAGCACAAGCCACGGCTCCTGTGAGCTACCAGCCATCTTCTGACACCCGCAGCCTCGGGGGAGGCCATTTTACACAGATTCCTGCACCCCTGGGAAATTATGTTTGCTGCTCCTGGAAAATAAAAGGACATCCCTGGCCACCAGCCAGGTCCGAGCCCAGGAGGTCGCTGAAGTCAGAGGAGGAGACAACTTCTTCTGAACTTCCCAATGCTGCCTTTGAACTGCACAGATGGCTTAGTCATCCTAGATCAGAGGCTGGGGACATACATGCGGGTTTGGTTTTTTGTTTTTCGTTTTTTGGTTTTTTTGTTGTTTTTTTTTTTTCCAACACCAAGTTCAAAATGCAAGTCCTCTTTCCTACTTTCCCCTTTTTTAAGGAATGATTTTACAAGCCAGAAGCCAAGAGACAGGTTTGTTTTTGCTCGCGTTTTGTCACTTTGCTGGTTGAGACAGTCACATCTAAATGCAGAAAAAAAAAAACCCACCAACACCCTGCAAGAGCTAGAAACAGATTACACTTTTGGCATTTCGCTTCCTATTCATCAACAACTAACCAGAAGCTGTTTTAATTTCTGTTGCTTCAACACATGCTCTGGTCCCCAAACACTCCCAAATTCTGGCAGCACCTAGGAAAGACACTTCTTAGAAAGCAGTTTTACCATCAGAAATGCCTTTTCCAAAAGAGAAGTTGTTAATTAAAACTGGATACGGTCTGGCTCTCTAAGGTCAGGCAATTCACCAACTTCTTGCATCCTGCAGAAGAGACAGAGCACAGTACTGTACGCAGATATTTTATCAGCTAGACACTTGCCTCCTGGATCCTCGGCTTGCTGCGGAAGAGGAGCCTCAGCATCTCCAAGGCTTTCGGCTGCTATTCTCCCATACTTTGCAAGCTGGCTTCTGAACTTAGAGCGCTCTGCAGCACCCAGACCAGCACGAGAACCCCGAGTGTAGTAGTTACGTCACTGGGATGTATTTTGGGAGTTTTCGCTGAAAGGAAACTGTGGTTTCGTATGGGGAAATTGCATTGTGTGGCGATGGCTGCACAATACCGGCAGCCAAATGAAAACACTGGATGGCTTTACGGGTGCTTAGGCATGGCTCTTTCCATCAGCAAATCTCAGCAGGCTTTTCAAGAGGATCAGTGTAGTCCCCCGTGTCACAGACAGGAAAACAGGCATAGAAAGAGCGATTTCAGCCACCGCACGAGGCAGCGACAAGCAACTGAGAGTCCCCGTAGCAATCTTCCTCAAAGTTCTGAGCAGCACAAATGCTGACGGCAGCACAAACCCTTGCCCTGTAGGCTCAGCTGAATTGCAGGTCTGCAGGGAAGGGGCCGGGAGGAGGCAGCTCCCGGCCCCGTGTCAGAGTCACTGCTTGGTCACCTGCTGCATCGGGTCTTTGGGACGCTGCTGCGAAGCCCCACGCGAGGTTTGGACGCTGACATCTTACGGGAGGGTTGCACAATCCTGCCTGCTTGCTCAGGGCTCAGCTCCTGCACCGCGACGCTGCTCTGCACCCAGCTCCTGCACACCCAGGGACGCCTCAACCCGGCCAGAGTGGGAAGAGACGGGAGCTGGCCAAGGCAGGCAGTGCAGACACGGGGAGCCGAGGGGGAAGAAGGTCTGCAACCCTATGGCTCTGAATCAATTCTCTCCCAATTTCTATGTTTGCAAGAAAAAGAGCGAGCCACACGCATCCCAGTTCCCGTCAAGAGGCCAGCTGCATTTCATCTATGCAAAACAGATGCCCTACATGGTTTCAAAAGTTACCCAGCTGTTTCACCAGGGTCACTGCAAGGTCCTTCGCTGTTTTACAGAATCCCTTTAGCTGTCCCCGCTCTGTACCTTAAAAAACCTCACAGTTCTTGCCAAATTTCTTTCCAAATCCGTGTAACTTTTGCGGCTGTTAAGCAGCTTAGTGCTGCCCCGGACTGCAGCATTCCAACTGCTGCCAGGCTGCGGCTGCACCCAGCATCCAGTAGCTCTCTCCCACTCCTAGAGCCCGTTTCCCGTGGGACATCGCCTCAGAGGCACAAGGGATCCCAAACCAATTCTGCCTCAGAGAAACACAGAAGCTGGGGCTCCCGTTTGGGCAGGTACAGCTGGTGCAAGGAATTAACGCAGCTGCAGAAGGGAGGCACGCTTCAGCGTGAGACGGGCTGACGCGGTGCCCTGGTCCGTGGTCTGGCCTCTCTTCTGACCTGTGTGTTAACATGGGCACAAAGAATCGCATCCTCACCTCGCCAGGGCTCAGCCTGCCCGCCCCTCTTCTGCCCTAGACACAGCGCTTTGAATTCCCGAGGCTTTTCACAAGGAAAAGTCCCATCCTGAAGCCCCTCTGCTAAACCTAGAGACCATAAACCAGGCTTGGTCAGAAGCAGAAGCCATCAGCTCTTCACTTCGGATGCAGTTAAGAGCCACGGAGGGAAAGGCTGCTGCAAGAGTGCAAACCTCCCTTGCTTCGCTGCCTCTGCTCCCAAGAGAAGGGACCAGCACCAAACAAACAGGCAACGATCTCAATATAAGGCGATAAATCTAAAGTAAGAAGCTTCAGCCAAAGGAAACTGTGGTGCAGGCAGCTGCAGGCGAACAGGCAGGTTGCGGGGTCTAAGGGCAAGAGACGCAGGGGCTGAGCCAAGGCAAGAGCCTTCCCCTTCCACCACGCTTCCAAATGACCTCACACATCCCGGGTGAGTCTGACACTCAGGGCAGAATGACGACATTTCTAGGGTTTATTTTATATTTTTTGAAAAGAAAAGAGCTGGTGACAGAAGTGGGTTTGCCAGTTCTGTTCTTTCTGTTCCTGTACCCGCGGGTCCTGGGCGAAGCGAGACGGTGCTGTCTGAGCGGCGGCGGGCCAGACGCTGGTACCGAAGTGCGCAGACCCGGCTGCAAACTCTGCATGAACCTGCTGCCGTTGGCACATCCGTCCCAAGAACGGTGATCCCCAAGTCCAGCGGTGCCAGATACAAATGGTTCTCAGTGCACGGTTTCAAGATGCTGGAATCCACTTCTGCGTCAGCGGACAAGACCGGAGGTCTAAGCTCCAGCAAGTCCCAAGATCAGCTCCATGAAACAAGACACTTACTAGCCCTATAGATTTAAATCAGAATAACCAGGGACTGCCTTTGCCTCCTGCCAAGATCCAGTTACATCCCACCGAGCACTGGGAACAGCACTGGGGAGGGAAGGATCAGGGTTTCATAAACAGGAAGGTGATGGTGCGAAGAACTGCTGCCTGAAGAGAGCCAGCTGCCATCAGGTCACTAGGCTCAGCAGCGGGACCGGTGCCCCCGAGCTAGCCCAAAGGGCTGCCGCAGCAGAGGGCTCTGGCCAGCACGCACTGGATGCAGAAGAGCTCTGACCGCGTGGAGCTGCGGCTCGCGCAGACCCCTCCAGCACAGACTGCTCCTGCGTCCCGCCCTCGGGAGTGGGACCTTCACGCTCCTGAGTTTTGCATTAAGTTATTTTATGCAGCCTTCTCCGGAGCTACAACCTGCCTGCAGAGCGGCAACTCCCGCTCCGGGGGAGCCTGAAATACATGGGAAGCAAGAGATGCTGCAGCTTTGCAGAGGAAGCAAGTCTGCTTTTTGCTGTAAACAGCAGAGAGGCAAAGGCTGCTCTGTCTGGAACTTTTTTTTTTAAAGTGGTGGTTCTCAAAAAGGGGAACAAACAAAGCAAAGAAACCTCCCCAGCCACTGCCTCCCCTCCTGCGAAGGCCTTATTTGGGCAAGGCTGACGGTTGGTCTCATCTGCCACCGAAGAACCGGCCAGAACCACGTACTTCTGCCGGCAGGTCTTTGGTGGTCTCAGCGCTCCGGGGAGCCCCCAGGCTTGCGCCCAGCCTGAGAAATCCCGTCGAGCACTTGTCCCTGAGCAGCACCGCTCGCCCTTGAGCAGAGACACCCTTGCAAAGCCAAGGGCGTCAGCTTGCGGTACCTGCGTCTGAACAGACCCAGCAGCCAGCACGGAGGAGAACCTGGACCTGTTCAGAGAGATGGGACTGAGAGGAGGGAGCGGCGCCTCGAGGCAGAGCCATTTTGACAGGAGAGGAAGCGCTGCCCACGGCAACGAGATGGTCGCGTCGGCAGCTGCAGATTTTAACTCGCTTTGTTGCCATCCACCGACTTCCAGGAAAGCAAGGCAGGCGACGCTAACTACCCCCACAGGAAACCTGCCCTCTGAGCGACGCCTCTCAAGAAGTCTGCAACCGCCCCGGGACCTCTCGGGAGCTGAGAAACGTCCCCCCGTACCTGTGCTGCGTGCGGGTCCTGCACGTGGCAGGGTCCCCACGCCGGCCCCCGCCGCTCCTGGGGCTTTGCTGGGAGGGGAGAGCAAGAGCAAGCTGGTGCTGCTGTTCCCTGTCTACTAGGAAAGGAGATGTCTCCTGGCCTACAGCTCACTACAGCTTAGAAGAGAAGCTGAAAAGAGAAGTTCAGCCAAGCAGAACATTTT
>KL255021.1:0-23494 GCA_000699545.1 Podiceps cristatus
AGAAGTTCCTTATATTTTCTAAACTAGGCAGTTTCTGGTTAGTTTGCAGAAAGGAGATAGGCAAAAGGTACAAAATACTGCTTTGTTTGTCCTATACTCTGAAGTCTTTGGTAGTTTCTATGGAACTGAATGCTTGTGCCAACCTCCTTATTGAATCCTTATTAATATATTAACTGTGCATAGCAAGTTTTAATGTATTTTTATATACTCTCTTTATATATACACTATATATATATATACTTGAAATGGACTTGTCATATATTATAATGAAGAGATCTAATGACCATATTTTAGCACTAATTCAAATAGCATGTTGTAGTTCTGAAAATATGCATTCTTAAATGACATCCATTTGTATATTTTTTTTAAAGAATAATATTCAAGCATCAGAAGCTGTTAAAACTGAGATTGATGATTTGAAGAAGAAGCATGATGAGGCTGCTTCAAAAGTTCTTCAGCTTGAAGAAGATATCATGACTGTTACTCAGAAAGCCATTGCAAAAGAAACCGAGTTAGACAGGTATTTTTTCATTTTGTTCCTTGCTTTCCTTATTTTACTGTATCTTTCCATAGATGTGTTTTAACTAACAATTTTTAATTTATGCATCGATTTTCTGTATTAATAGTTGTGTACTATTAATTTGTTAATGTCTTAGTCTGAAGGACAAACTGAAGAAAGTGATGCTTGAGAAGGAGCAACTTGAATGTGTGTTAAAGACAGAAAAGGATGAAAAAGAACTTTATAAGGTAACTTTACTCCTAGTACCTGTATACACTGAAGTGGTTTGATATAAAAGTAGTAATGTTTTATGGAGAAGTCTCATAAATTGAATTTGTTAAGAAAAAATGGAGATGGGTAGCTTCTGTGAACAGATTTTTAAGATAGTTATGGATGTTCTCATATAAAAATGAATGAGGAAAATAGCATATGAATTCATTCCGTGATATAAAAAGGTCTCTAAGAAGGAGACTGGATCACCAATTTGTTGAAATGCAGGCATAGTAACAAAAAATAATAGATGCTACTAAGGAAATTCTTTAGTTACACAGTGCATCACCCAGTAACTGGTTTTCTTAACACACTTTTTCATAAGTAAATTACTTTTTACTCTCTCTCTCTCTCTCTCTCTCTCTCCAGACTCTGTTTCCGAGATCCCTATTCTTGAGTCTTGTGCATAACCCTGAGAATGTTTAGTAGTATTTGCATTAATTTTTGCTAGCATAGCTGATTTATTTTGCTGGTATTGAGACACACCCATATTTGAAATGAAGTAAAACATGGTGACACCTCTGCCCCCCCTAAAGGCAAAAAAAGTCTTACATGCTAAAATAATGAAATCCTTAGGTTGTATGAAACAAATCAAGTGTATTTAAAAGATTATTTCTCTTCATAGGAAAATGTCATTATGTGGCAGATAGATATACACCAGAAGTCATAAAATCTCAAAACATCCTTCACAAGCATGGAATCCCTTTTGCAAATAAGCAACACAAATCTTACAGTCTTTTAGTGGTCAACACTTGAGTGCAACTGTTATCCTTTATTAGGCATAGTATGATAGACTTGATGGCATCTTAAGAACAGCTCTAGAGGTGTTAAAGTTTGCCATCTTTGGAAATGAATATGGCTGATGTAGTCCCATTTGCTTAGATGATTGCAAGTAGATATTACTGAAAGTTTAATTTCTCTTTAGTTTTATTCACATCACTACTTCTTTGCTTGTTGTTAGTTGTCCAGCATGTGTGAAGAGGGGTGAATTCTGGATAGCTTTATTTGATGTGGACAGAAATCAGGGCCTTGAGTTCTAGCTGTAGAGCGGTGCTGTCATTAGATGATCAAGTTGAAAGAATTCCAGCCAGAAAATTTGTGCTGGAGGGCAGTGAAATTATCGTATGTTTGATTTTTCTCTTTACCTGTTCTAATCTGTCTCAGAGATGAGTTAGAATTTAGTAAATACTTAAATGGACAGGTGAACAGTAGTTCTCATAATGTGGAAGAAGAGTTTGACATTTTTTAGCATCATTACAGATACACTTGAAGAATACAGAAATAGAAAACACCAAACTAGTAAAAGAAATCCAGACGTTTAAGAATTTGGATGCAAACAAAGAAAACATGATATCGTATTATAAAGAGGAGGTTGGCAGATTACAGCTATTTATAGCTGAAAAAGAAAATATGAAGAAAGCTTTTTTGCTCTCCTCATCAAACAAGGTAAGCATTACTAATATAATTGGCCTGGTTTAAAATAAACATATCTAAGATTGCACGTGTTTGGATAAGAGAAAGGAAGAAGTGGAAGATACCACTAGGGTACAGGCTGAGAGGCAAGAGGTTTCTGGTATTCTCAGTAGATGCAGAAACTGAGCAAAAGAGTGAATTCAGGTTCAGTTTTGCACATTCTGAGCTTGTTGAGGTGTCTCATGTGATGAACTGTGAGATGAATTATGTGTGAAAAATTAATTTGAGTTCAGTAAAAGCAGTGCACTCCTCTGAGTTGCTTTTAACTTTGTGAAAAAGGAAGGAGACTGAGGAAAAGAGAAAAGTTAAGAATGTGGTTATGTCGAGACTGCAGAGGGTGATGGAGGAAAAAGGTGGAGACTTCGAATGATGTGCTGAAGGACTTGTTAGATGAATGCACTGTCAAGGTACAATGATGTAAAACCAGAGAAAGGATAAGATACCATATGAATGGCCTAAATTGATGGAGAACTGAGCACTAAGTGCCAGTAGGCCTTCTAAGGATGAGGTGACTTCTGCTATGTAGTGTGGTAGCACTGTGGTTAGCAGGCAGCGTGGCATAGTAGGAGAGTGAAACTGCTGATGAACAGTTTCTGTTGATGAACACGGATCTGTGCTGTCCGTGGTCCAGGTGAGGAAACTTCAGCCTAGCTTTTGTGTGGTGCTATGGATAGAATACCCGTTAGGTGTTTGTTCCTGATGTACATCTTCCTGTTTTGTTTGATCCAAAAGGAATGCAGTTTCTGTGCCTCGAGACTGTTCTGTCCTGCAGTCTACAGGATGATAGGCGATAGTGGAATTGACTGGGAGTTTTGCTTTGCAAATGTGCTCTTGATCCAAACTAGAGTTAATTTAGGCACAGCCTTTGCGGCCAGCATGGTAAAGTCACATTATGCAGGTGACTTTATCTTGTGTATCTTGTCAGTGTTCACAGAAGAAACATTCTAGATCTCAAAAGAATAGAAATTGCATTAAAGCAATGTGAGTTATGAGTGTAAAACTTAAGTAGAAAAGTAGTACTGTTGAGAATGGAAATAGCAAGAGGACAAAAAGAACATGCTGTCTTGCTGTAAAATACAGCTTATCTAGTTCTAGTCTTTTAACTACTCTGCAGTTTGGTTTCTGAATGTGTTAAACTACTACTGTGTTTTACTTTGAAGTGAAAGCATGTAGGGTGTATGTGTGTGCCAGTACTGAAGCAAACATACATTTATGTCCTTTATTAACCTTGAAATGCTTGTGACATTTCTGGTGGGATCATTAACATTTTTATCTTACACTGTGAAACTGCAGATACTTACTGAAGTATGTTAACGGATGCACCATGTGCTGTAAAAACAGCTAAGGGACAGGACTTTAGGCCATTTCCTAGTCCATCCATCTTCTTGTATGTTCACAAAATATATTAGTAGTCCTCTGGACTTGCCATGCTAAGTGATTATTCAAAAATTAACAAATAATGGACATAGAAATACCTGAATTTATGTCTAGACTCAAGAATATGAGATTATTATGCCTTTAGGAAGCCCAGAGTCTGTGAGTAGATTGTAGTAGCTTTGAAATTGTTGTGTGTTTTTTTTTTTTTTTTGTGTGTGTGTGTGATCCTGGGCCCTTCTGAGGAATGAGAGGCCGGTAGCGCAGCTTGGTCAGTTGGCCCTTGGGCTGCCCTGTGGAGCTGCAGCAGTGCTGGGAGTCTTAGTGCTGCATGCTGCAGCTTGCTCTTCATTACTTTTTGTTCTTAGTTCCTTCTGAAAAGCTTGTTGTGTGCAAGATCTTGGGAAATGGAGTGGTGAGAAAAACATCCCAAAGCTGCTTTACGGTGTTTTACATCAACCAATTGTAGGCATTGTAAGACCTCTTTCTTTGTTGTTACCTGCAGTGTCCTACTGTGGGATGGACTTTGGTTTTGAAGCTGGATGGCCATTTGTGCATGTTGAAGTTCTACAGTGATAAGAACAAAGATGTTCTGGAAAACAAAAAGACTTTTTTTTGTCTGTGTATATATGAAGCTGAAAATACAACAAAAATCCGGTATAGATAAAATAATAATATTTAAATTTGCCTTTATGTCATAGTGAAATGTTTGCACACCATTGTTGGCAAAGAAGGCAAATGGGGAAAATGGTACTTGTGTACTAACTTCTTGATTTAGTGGTTTTGCTAGAGCCACCAGGAAGACTTGATTTTTCTTTCAAATATTTCTAATCCCTATAGCAACCTTTGCTTAAGCTTTGAATTTAAAAACGATGGATTCTCTCCCCTCTCTTCTCTTTCCCAGGAGGATGCAAGTATTTTAAAAGAACAGCTCCGGAAAGCTGAAGATCAGATTCAGGCTAGCAAGCAAGAAGCTGTCCTAATGTCAAAAGAGCTGAGTGATGCAGTAAATGTGCGAGATAAGACAATGGCAGATCTTCACAGTGCACGTCTGGAAAATGAGAAATTGAAAAAGCAGCTTGCTGATGCTTTAGCTGAACTTAAAAAAATCACAGCTTTGAAAAATGAGCAGGTAAATTGTCAGTGTTTAGTACTGATATTTTCCTGTATTTATAAAATCTGTCAGATCTAGCTTTGCGAAAGTTGGGGAATAAAATACTTTCTGGATGATTAGTGCAAATTATTACCAAGTTCTCTTTTGGCTCTCGAGATACTACCTGAAGTGCATGTTAGCTGATCTGGAAGGTTGGTAAGAAAGGAGGTTTCTGCTACTACTTATAGCAACTCCTCTCCATCCCCAGATTATTTTTCACAGAATAATACAATATTTATCTATGCTATTTTGAATCCTCTCCCTTTCTTAATTATTTTGTGAGCCACAGTAGCATTAAAAAATAATTCAGAAAAGAAAATTGAGATAATTTTTTTTATTACTATGTTCTTTCCTCATTCAAGTATTCTCTCTTGATTCTTATGAGTCCTTCCAATATTTGTGGTTACAGTTAATTGGCTTTAGTGTTTATAAGTATAAACATATTAATGGAATGGAAACTTTCTTGACTTCGTCTTGGGTAAAAATCTAGTGAGCTAATGTAAGTTCCATTCTGACTTAAGTGCGTTTTGTACCAGATCTTCTGTTACTGCAACTGTATTGGATTATGTCGCTACTAGGATTACTGTAATGATGTAGCAGTTTGAAAAAAAAAATGTATCTTGAGCTGAAGAGTAACTAAAATAGTGCAGTAAATATGAAGTGAGTAGTGCAACCATCAAAATAACTATTATATTTAAAATATCAAAGAATTCCATGTTTTTTTCTAAGAATTTCAGTTATATACAATGTCTCTGAAATGCATCCTGGAAGAGTAGCAGATCATCTGAATGACTTAAATTACCAGAAAGTATGGCATATATCCAGTTGGTAAATGCAGTTTGCTTAGCTCATGTATCAATGTTACAGCTCAACTGAAGTTTTCCAGTAGAAACGTTGTGCATGTGATGGAGTACAGTTGTGGTCTGTCCATTTTTGCCACGTGGCTATACTTGTCTATAAGATAGCTAGAACACCTTCTGGAAGGCGTTCAAACTTCTGGTATGCATTCAGGCTTTTGGTATATATTAATCAGCCCATAGACTCAGAATCCTTTTTACCTGCCTTTGGTATTATACCAGTGCCTTTTTACTTCCTCAGTGTCCTGTTTGGAATGATGTTCAGCACAGATGCTGCCTCTATCTGTGCTCTACTACTCTATTACTTTCCTTCTTCTGTACTTACATAGAGCATTATGCTTTCTTTAATTGAAAAAGGGCTTTTTGGGAAATAGTGGCATTTGAACAAAAGGGAGAACATTTTTTTTTTTTTTTTTTTAAGGAAACCTCAAACACAGTAGAGCAGGAACTACGCAGAGAAGTTGAAGATCTGAAGCTTCGTCTGCAAATGGCTGCTGACCATTACAAGGAAAAATTCAAAGAATGTCAAAAACTTCAAAAACAAGTAAACAAGTTTACAGAACAGGCAGTAAGTAGAATGGGAGAAATTGCACTTGCTTTTTTGTAACTTTTCATCAACCTTAATTTCCTTCTGCAAAACCTAGGGCTTTTAAAAATGATTAAACCATGCAGTAAGCGATGTCTCTTTAATTTATCATTTTCTGCCATAAAGCTAGATTACTTCCATGATTTGTTTTAGATAGTTGTCAAAACCAAGCACAGGATGTATAGTAACTGATGTATGTAGAAATCTCACAGAGTTTGAATGAACCTATAAGCATAAGATTGTTCAAGGAAGAGTTTTAAAACTGAAGCAGGGGAAAATCCGTAATTACGACCTTTATTCAGTACCGCCACACCTAAGCCTGGAAGTGGGGGAAATGGAAAACTTGGAGGAGTATTTCAAAGTGAAGTGAGGACTAAGCTTCCACAACACAGTATATAGTTGTATTCCATATGTATTTTGTGTTCTTACAACTCTTCTAAGCTTTGTTCCATAAATAAATTAGGCTTTTGCAATGATGAGATGAATCTTATACCAGCTAGTAACTGAACCTATGAGTGAATTTCAAACAGATTTGAGAGGAGAGTTCTTCAGAATGTTCTGAAATATAGTGACTGAGTTGGAGAGGAGCTTAAATGGGGAAAAGGTATATAAGCAGTGGCAAGATGTACAGATATGACTTCTTAAGAAAAACAGACTTAGTTATTTCTATTATCCACAGAACAAATGGGGTTGTTACCCAGTTTTGATCCATGGACTACTTTAAAAAGTTGTCTTCTCATCCAGAAGGTCAATGGTGAATGATGTGTCGTATCAGAATGCCTGTGGCTTATCCTTAAAAATCTTCCACATCTTTGGCTACCTTGTGCATCTGATAGCAACACCAAATTTCACACTGGAAGTCCAGCACTCATTAGTAATACAGACTCCATTTTCTAATGAAGTATTAGATTGAAGTTGATGGATTTAAGTGTAACTGATTCTCTGGAAAATGAGATTTTTCTAATAATTTGTGTAGAAATTATAAAGTCCTTTCTCCCTAGAAACAGTAATGTAAGATTATAAAAATTGTAGTCTGAGGTAATTGCAGTGTTAGCAGAATTAAATGTGTTTGCGTATTTATTATTGCCTCCTGTTTTAATAAGCAGTTCCATCTAGTCCAATTTTGGAGGAGATGATGGTGCAAGATATATGTTACTTTGTGCTTTGGCTTTCATTTAATTAAATACCAAAACAAAATTTCTTTTCACAAAGAAAATTGCAGGGCATCAACAGAAACCAACAGATGCATCTAACATTGAGACAGCTACTGCCGTTGTTACAGACAAAAAGTTACCTGCGTCTCCAGGTATCAACAGCTTAAATTTTGTCTCTTTATATCAGCCTGAAAGTGTTGTCTGTGTGAAGTAGTCCCTAATAGTATGTATAGTATAAAGTAGGTGGACTTGTTATGTTTTAGTTAAACCAATGATTAGAAATGTGAAAATGAATCCAAAAATCTTGTGTCTTTTTTCAACATTCATAAATAACTTCATGTATCTTTTCAAAACAGCTCAGTTGATATTTGTTAATGTCAGTAGGACGGAATTCTTGAATTTCTGCTTGATAGTTAACACATGGTTTTGCCAAGCTAATAATTAATTAAAAAGAACCCCCAACCCTCCCCAAATTTGCAGTTGTATGCAATAGAATGGTAATTTTGCAGTCCTGTTATGACTGGCCACTGTAGCATTCTACTGTAGAATCAAATCCACTGAAAAGTTCTGATTATGTGATGGCAAGGTCAAGTCTATAGACTATTCTCATGATATATAGGCAGTAGGGGTTTATTAGAAAATGTTTAACTAGGTTATCATTTTTATGAACTATTAAGTTCTTACAAAACTACTATGCTAAAACAGAAACTTACCATAGGTCAGAACTAAGCCTGGTTTATTATCCAATTTAAATTGATAAATGGTGGTAAATTCTGTCTAGTTGTGATGCTTTATAATTCGCCCATTCTTTCTGTCTATAGGGACTGCAGGTTGTAATTTCTGTCCATTGCCTCCTGTCTTAAATAAATACAAGTGTTTCCTAAAACAAATAGAATCCCAGCAAGCTCAGTTATAGTATGTAATGGGGTGAAGTAGATTGCTGAGGCACTTCACCTTTTCATGGAAGAATGAAATATCTAGCATGATATCATAACATTATGATTTAAGGGGGAGTTAAGGGGAGAGGTGACTGGGTGTGGTTTGGTGTGGGTTTTTTTTACATTGACCTTTGCAGTATGTACGTTTATATCTCTGTTCATCTTCAGTATGTGAGAGAACTGAACATGGACATGGCAGCATGACCGCATATTGCTAGCCACATGATACTGGTTGTATAACTATTTGCTTGGATAACATAGAGCACTCTGTTCTTGGGGCACTCTGTCCTTGATGCACTGTCAAATTTGGCCTGTCCTCTCTTACGCAGACTTTATTGATGGAATAAAAAAATCAATATTCTTGTTTTTTCTTCAATGTTCACAGTTAGCCCCATTTCATCTGATATAGTTTCGGAATTCATGGTAAAGGAGCAAGTACGTGAAATGAATAAAGAAATTGCTGAGAAAACAGAGAAGTATAAGAAATGCAAGCAAATGTTGGCAGTAAGTAAACGGCTGCTTCGCAAAGCTGAACAGAAAGTAGCTATAGGTGCTAAGTCTTAAAACCACAAAGCTTACCCAACTGAGTTTTCTTTCTTGTGTGACACACTGTGATTGTGGTAGAAATCTTAACATTAGAAAACACATTTTTGTTAAGTCAGCTTTCAATTACCTGTGGTATTAGAGAGTCCAGACAAGGACCCCTCAGGACAACCCAGATGCAGCAGAACAACAAAACTGCTACTGCTTCTGTGCTTAAAGCTTTGAATGCTTCCCCCTCTCCCCCGCCTTGTATTTTAAGTATAACTGCTTTTATAAATCAAATACAGCGTGAAGCTGATCTCTGGAACAAGTATAGCAGTGTTTCTTTGATAATGCTGTTCAAGTGTAAGAACTCGCTGCAAATCTGACTGTCCTCGGCTCTTACAGTGTTTTGATGCCTGAGCGGGTGCTGCCTACTAGCTTGGTCTCAGTCATACCTAAAAGCATTTATATTGTTCTCTGGATCAAAGCGTTCAGTGGACTAGTAGAGTCACAATAGTAATGCCCTTCAAATATTAATACCTGTCAGTCCTAACTTGATTTTCATTTAAGCAGTTTGGATGCATGTATGAAAATGGAGCATTGCATCAGTGATGCTGGTGAAAAGTTGACTGTTGTAGACTTGTTTAAAAAATGCTTTCTGAGTGTTGTCTCTGTTCATTCGTTTGGTTTTTTTGAGTACTAAAAAAATAACATTAGTCAACAAATGAAGTCAGAAGAGTTAGAATTAAGATGAGAATTAAAAACTTGATTTTTTCACTACTTCAGTATTTTTTTTGTTCTCAAATAGTCGTAATAATCCACAAAGTGCCATGAACTCAGCTTATTTTGTTTCTCTTATTTATCACAAGGAGATTATTTTAATGTGCTCTCCAGGATGTAACAGCTGTCATGTAATTTTGCTCGTTACCGTGTCTATGGAGAGCCTGCGTTAGCTTCTCTGGCTATTTCTTCTATGGTGATGCTTGAGGAAAGCTTTGCCTTTGACCTTCTGGATGAAAGATACTTAGGTTGTAAAAGTTGCATGGGGAAGGGTTTTGTATTGAAGTGAGATACCTGAAAGGATAATTACGATTATAGTGTAGTATTAGGATACAAAGAAAGTTCAAACTGTGAAGCTAAAGAGGAATATCAGATTGTCAAAAAGTCAGGCAAGAAAAAAAAAAACATATATTGAACATCATTTATGCAGTGTTCAGTGGTTCTGTCCTCTTCAGTCTTGAGACAGGCTTGATTTCTTGGGGAAGCCATTTGTAAATGGTCTCATTCTAAAACCACAGTTACACAGTGTCATTTTTGGGGGTGGGAGGGGAAATCGCTTAAAGTGGCAAATATTTCATGCCGTGATATGAACTACTTTAGGATGAGAAGATGAAATGCAGTGTTTATGCTGATGAACTAGCTAAACTGGAGCTGAAATGGAAAGAACAAGTGAAAATCAATGAGGGTATAAAATTACAGCTAGCAGCAATGGAGGATCAGTATAAAGTAAGTTACAAATTTTTCTTCATGACAGTGGATGGTATCCTATTCTTAACATAGTTGATAATTTCTAATAATTCAAGTAATGAAGAGTTTTAATGAAGAAAAAGCTCTGAATTTATTTTTGCTGTAAATAGAAATTCTGTTTTGCACTTGTAGAAACAACAGTCTTGTAATACTTCTTTTAAAGTAAGACAGATCCGCTAAGTGTATTCCCAAATGGCTATCAGTCTTTTAATGTTGTGGATTTAGACAAGCCTCTAAACGACTATAATCTTGTATTACAGGGAAAAAAAGGATAAAGAGTTCTAATTTCCTGTTGTTTACTATGATACTAACGGGAGTATTGATTGGTGTATTTGTCTGAAATCTTCATATTGCACGCTGCATTACCAGTGTAGTAACGTCTAATGCATTTTATCTGAATTAACTAGAGAGATACAAGTGATATATTGTTTTTAAAATTATCGTGAGAGAATTACTTTAATATGGAGGATCTCAGCTATTTAATAGAGTGATGCAACACGTGCACCAGAAAGTCAAGCATAATGGGCAGCTTCAGTTTACATGGGACCTTAATCTTTGAGGTTATGTGATAGTAATACATATGTTGAAGTGGATTTTTAGGTCAAGGACAAGATAAGAGCATCAAATTTCCATAAGAACAGCTTTTATGCTTGTTCTCAGCCAATGATAGTGTAGCTGACAGGATAGAATACTCTTTGTTACCCGTTTTTGCCTATTGTGATGAACAGGGATTAAATTGAACTGTGACTGTATCAGTTCTGGTAGGATCCCCTTTCAATTAGAAATTACAGCACTTTATGAAATACTAAATTACTCTGCAGTTCATTTCAGCACTCTTTGGGCTGTGCTGTCCTGTCCCTTTTTTACACTTTTCAAAGCTCTGATTTCAGTTTTATAAAATGCATGACTTTTCCCAATTTATTTAATTTTACTAATTAGCGGTGATTGGTTGCCATGCATAATTTAATGTAAAAGTTTGGTTTTAACTTTACAACAGCAGGAGTAATAAATAATTGGTTCCAAAATTGAGAGCATTTTTACTGTCATTCAAAACGTTATCATTCAGCAGCATGCAGGTAGGGGAGAAAAAGCGAGCTTTTCTTCCCAGTCGGTAGATTTCTCTCTGACCTGAACTAGGAGAGGGAATTTCAGAATTAAAAAAAAGGATGTGTAACTGTACAGAGAGCGTTGAGCTTATGTGCTAGCAAAACAACTGGAGAGGTAGCCTCCAAAGTAACCAGAATCCAAATAAAAAGCCCTTTATAGAGAAAGATAATTTAAATAATCACTTTGAAGCAAGGAGGAAGCCTGGAAGAATTGTGTAATGTCAGTTGCATCTCCTCCCAGAGCACCCAACAGTGATACAAGGTAGATGTTTGTGAAACAAGTTTAGTGTCTTTGAGGTAGGAGGAGGCTTTGGTTCTCTCAGCTCAGTGGTGAGATGTAAGAGCTGGAGAGAAGCAAATGAAATAAATCACTGAAATGCCAATGGATTCTGTCTGAAGCAGATGAGGTTTGCAAACCTTCAACTGTTTCTGGGCAGTGGTGTCCCTCCTGCAATTAGCATCACTGATACTACTCCTCTTTTTAAACCTAGGATTTTATCATTCCACAACTGTTTTCTGAAAACTGGCAAGAAAAGACTGCTAAAGTACTCCTGGTATCCAACAGATAAACGTAGGGGAAATTGTTGGTATTGATTTGTAGTAGTACTAGATCCTGCATGTAACTACAGTAGACAAAATATTTTCCATCTGAAGGATGAACTGAATCACTGAACTTTGTGTTTTCACAATATAGCAGAGAGGGAAATAGTTTCTATTCACTGATATAGGAACCTTAAACTTATTTTCATATAGGTTCAGCTGGCAGAAAAAGAGAGACGAATAAAGGAACTGGCATCACAGTTGGAACTCTTTACCAGTGAGAAGGTATTGTCGGGATTCCTGTTAGATTTTTGTAAATTAACGCTTGTGAGATTCTTTGGTTTGAGGAATTGCAATTTATTTTTAAGTAAGAATTTGTGTACTCTTTAAACATACTTTTCCATATTCAGATATTTTGCCAAAATGAATTAGCATTTAAAACTACAAGTTCTGTTAATAATACTAATGTGTTTTTTTGTTTGTTTTTTTTTTAAATGTAGAACATAGTATACTGACTTGCCAAAACTGACTCAGCCTTTGAAAATATTGTCATTTATTGCTCTGTAATAGTATTCTAGAATATTTTCCACTTATAATCTAACAAAACCATTACGGGATCAAAGATTGTTTCTCTGTTTCTGTCTAGAATGATATTCCATCCAGGATCTAAAATAATTAGTTCTGTTTACAAATAGGGATTACTCTGTGTAAATTAATGATCTGAGATTGCAGGTAGCTGTGCAGTTCACAGAACATAGGAATTCCTACCAGTTTTTGTCCATATTCCTTTCTTACCTCAGCAGCATCACTGCTTTTCTGCAAGTTTTCAGTGGGCTCCCAGCCTCCTTCCTGATTTACTCCTCTATTTCTTATGGAAAGAGGTTCAGGCCTGCTGTGCCTAGAGGCTGATAACACCTTAGTGCATCTGCTGCTTCGCCGAATAGAAAAGTTTGTTACTGAGCTCATGCTGCAGCCTTTCTGTCCACTAAGGGAGCATCAGTTGACAAAACGTGCAGGAATTTCACTTCTTTGAGACAGACTCTCTCCCAGATACTTTTCAGGTGTTACGGGCGGACAGGCAGCAGAATTAATAAACCTTATTCCCTTTGGAATGCTGGCATAAGACATGGGCGATACATACCTAGCTTGACAGTTTATTTTTTCCATCGCTGGTTAGGATTATTTTTGCTTTTATCCAGTTGTCCTGTAAGTAGAGATGTAGACATTTCAACGGTATAATCTCCCAATTTTTTTCGATGTGTGTGCATACAACCAAATCCTTTTGACATCTGCAGTTCCCTTATTGACTGCTGTAGTAGGAAGAGCAACTGGATATGTGACAGTAGGGACTTTGGTAAACTGCAACTGGAAAAATATCAGAAAAGGAGGAAACACAGACAGTGCTCTGATTTTTAAATATGTGATAGAAAATGGACTGCTACTTTCAAGAGTTCACTGTCTAATCAAATGCATTACCATTACTGTTAAACCGGCCATTCTGAAATATTAATGCTAATGTTTTAATGTTGGAAGTACCTCTGAGGTATTATATGGCAATTAATCAAAGCTAATTTTTACTGAAAAGTGAAATAATAAAATGTCTTTATTACATTCAGATAGTATTGAATGATTATTGTGGAAAAGTTAGGATTGTTCAGATCACTTAAAAAAATCCAGTGTGAAGAGATACTTAGTGAACACAGGAATTTGCATGTTGATAAATTGAAATTAAACTAATTTCAGATTAAGCTAGTTAAGTATTTTGTAAAATTCTAGATCCTCAAGTAGTTGGTATTTAAGTTTTTTTTTTTAACCAAAGATGTAATTTTTAATAGATCTCTCATATTTTTCTAAGTCAAAATAAAGCAAAGTAAAAGTTGAGTTTTGATGAATCTAGTTTAGCTGGAGGGAGTAATTTTAAACAACACATAAGAAGGAAAACAACTGTAATAATAATAATGATGTATGGAACTTATAAAAGCTTGGAACTTTGTCTACTAAATTTATAGATATTTACATAGAAAAATCAAAGTGGCTTTCTAGGCTGTAACCATGATTTAAAAGGTTAAGCACAGTATAGTAAACAGCTTTTCAATTTATACTCCATTATCGGTGTTTGTTTATACATGTCACCAAACATAGCATGCTAAAAATGTTCATTTGCTGTCTCTTCAAACATATAAAATTACTTGGTTTCTATTTTATTTACATACTTATATAGCCTTTGATTTTTTTTTTTTTTTTTTTAAAATCAACCTAGCTGTCCAACTTCTGGCCAAGGCTATTTTACAGCACCTTTTTACAGTCACTTTGATCTACATTCTTTTTTAATCTTATGTGATGCTAAAATTAAAGTATTAATGCCACTGCCTCTCATTCTAAACTGCTTCCATATTGCAGAAGACATTGATTTTAAAAAGGAAAATCTTATTTTCCCTAATAATTAACTGTTCCTGCTTTGTATTGAGTGAAGATTAATTATTTAGATTTTACATGCCCACTAAAACTTTAAGATGTAATCCTAACCATTTAACTCTAACCATATCAATCATATATGCAATTTAGTCTATAAATCTAAAGTAACACTAGCGTAGTTTTGTATCATATCTACAAGAGGATATTTTACTTGGAGGGTGTTAGGCAGAAATTGTGTTCTCCTGTATTAGAAGGTTTTTCTAAAAGAAAATAAACACTACGGTTTTTACAGCCAGTGCTCCAAAAAGATAACTTTTTGTAAGCTGCTGTAACATTTGTGGACAGCACTCTTTTCCTGTTTGAAAATGCCTTTATGATATTGCTGTTGGAGTCCAAACCCTTTTGTGTGACACCTGGTGGTACATACATAACAATAAATGTATAATATCTCTCTCTCTTTTTTTTTTTTTTTTTCATTTGAGTGGTGTTTTGTTTTCAGAGTGGTTATTGCTACTTGATTTTGCATTTTTGTATTCCAGCATTTTGTCTGAAGTTTACCTGTTTTTAAGAAAAATGTATCGAGTTCTTCCTTCTAATAACGGAGACATTTTACTTCTCATGTAGTTAAAACAGTAATTGAAGTCTTTGGCTTGAAGTTTCAATGTAAAGTCGTTTGTGGAAAAGGCACACTTCCATCTTTGAGGTTTTTATTAATATTACATTAGCAAATATTAAACATGAACTCAGAGGATCCAGAAGAAAATGCTAACCAGAAGGAACAAAATTATTGGAAATCTGGTTTTAAATTACTGTTCTCATTTTTACATTTCAGAATTTTTTTCTTGGTTCTGGGTTGCAAATGGCATATTCTTAGCAAATATGAAAAAAATTAACCTATTTTATTAAATGGAAGGATGAGAAAGACTTTTCTTTGGGTGAATTACAGCTGATGCACTGACCACACTTAAGTCACTTTAATTACTGTTTTATATATATGACTTAGAGTTTTAATGGTTTATAAGTTTCAAAGACCCTCTAGTAGTTTTTATAATTACTCTCTCTATGGATTATATGCAAGAATCTAGAATTTTAAGTATATTCATTTTTTTTGGAAGAGCTCAGCTTGAGCTTTTCTGAAAGAAATAATTGCCTTACTGATATAAATATTTAAACTACAAAATTAAGCAAAGCAGGCCATTTAAGCCCCTCAATAAATTCAACCATTTTATATTTTGGATTAAAACAATTTTGAAATGAAGCTTACACACATGCCCTTACTAAACTGCAAGTATACACATATATAGTAGGAGAGGATATAAAGAAGGAGGAAGAAGGATGAATTGGAACTTTGCTCGTTAAGTTCATGGGCAGCAAATTATTTTCCACAGGATGTAGAATAACTTGGAAATCAGTGTATGAAAATACAACTTCTCACGGACAGTACAAGTGCAGTTTTGTTTCATATGATGCTTGTAGTATAAATATTATTTGAAATAAGTAACCTAGTCTGGATTACCTTTGTGAAAAATAGCACTAATGTCTATTTGTTAATAGAATCAGAATGGATTAATTATGTTTTAAACTTTGCATTATTTAGGAACTTGGCAGGACACCAGGAAATCAAGCTGGAAGGATGATGGAAGGACAGATTTCACAACAGACGTTGCATTTTCGCAACCCATATTCAGAGGAAAATGGACCAGTTCCTGCAGTGCCAAGTAGACTACCAGTATTGCAATATGGAAACCCTTATGCAATTCAAGAAAGAAGAGGTAAGTAAATTCTACCACCATCAACCAAATGTAATTTCACTGTTTCAAAAGCAATGGCTCATTTTATGCAGGTGAAGTACCAACAGTCTTGATACTGGTGTATAGAGCCTTTATTGATTGGTGAGAATCAAGAAAAATACGCCTTTGTTTTAGTGATGGGAATCAGTAAGGTAAAGAGAGTCTTAAAGACACCATTTGGAACAGGTGATTTCTGTTGTTTTATCTAAACCAAAAATGTTTGAAAGTCTTGATTTTTAAATGTAAGGTAGCACATCTGTAATCTCAAGGTACAAACTCTACTGAACAAAGATGCTCTAATTAATTTTTCTTCAGATGGAGCAGATGGCGCTTTTAATCCTGATGAGATCCAAAGACCACCTGTTAGAACTTCCTTTTGGGAGCTAGAAGATGATGTAGTGTGTAGTCAGCCTTCACGCAATCTTAGTCGGCCTGACGGCTTAGAAGATCCTGAGGACAGCAATGCAAGTTACCTTTTTTCTTTTTTTTTTTTTTCTTGATATGTTTACTAATGAGTAATCAAGAGTTGCACATAGGTTTTCAGTATCTGATAGGCCTGATTTATTGTTATGTAAGTCCAGAATTGATCTTTCTTTTCCCTGAATGACGTTTTGGATGAGCTTTGCTTGCTTTAAAGGACAAAACTGCACATCAGTAGATGATAATATAGTTGTTCCCTCAGTCTCTTGAGTTACAGTTTGTTTCGGTATTAGGACAGTAGCTGCTTAATCTTTAAATACCAAAGTAAAAAAATCCAAGTAATCTCAACTCATTCTGATCTTTTTCTCCTGTGTGGTAGAATGAGGGCTCATAATGTAGCCACATCTTACTCATTTCATAATTTGTATATAGGAACTGAATTATAACAGAACAAATGAAAATTTGAAGAATTCTGATACCAGTATTTTCTGTTAAATGCTAAATGAAAATTGGTATCGTATTAGGTACTTCATTCTAATGTATTAATCTTTTGTTCTGTCTTCTGCAAATCTGCATTTATTACTTTCCACTTTGAATGTTTTTTGCTGTTAGACATGTATTTGGAAGAGCTAATTGACCCTTATTTAAAGCTGATTAAACTGAAAGTGACAGATTCTCACTGATTTCTTTTTTAGGGTTTTGTATGTTTTAAGTGGAAACTGGTTAGCTTTTCTTTTTAATACAGTTAACTTGCACGTTCTGGTATAAAAATGGTTTTAGTAAATTGGCTTCTGTAATAAACTGGGCTGTATGTCTTCATTTGAACAGGAGCAGGCATATTACTCTTTCTTATTCTAAGTACTCTTGCACCTTCAAAAATATTAAACAAGAAATACCTTTCTGCAAAGTATTGTGCTCTTTGCAAGTACAGTGGTATCATGACCTGTTTCTCATTTAGTCTAGTTTGCCACATTTAATTGCTATTAACCTTTGCAGAAACCGATCAGTGTTCAGACAGGCATGATTTTAGCCCTCGTGCTCAGCACCTGTAATGGAGAAAAATGTATTTCTCCCTCCTACCTTTTGCCCCCAATGTCCATTACTGTGAATAATTAGAAAAACTGTCAGAACTTCTGCAGCCTGTTCAAGATCTAGAGTGTGAGCTTAATGCTGTTGCCCAGCTTTACTTCACATTTTGCATATTTAATCTGATCATTCTTGACGTAGATATTACATATGACAAGCTCTTCTCTAGTCATCTGCTTCAGTTTAATTAGCAGGATGTTCTTTCTGATCTATGTGCTTTGCCCTCTTGCAAACCCAAGAGAAACGGTGCTGGAGTCTTGTGCTCATTTGCTGACACAGCTTGGAGTTTTGTAATGAGATAGAATAGAACAGGCTTAAATAAAGTTCAACTTGAGAAAAGGTGCCTTTAAATCAGATAATTTATATCTTTATTTTTTTACTTACAAATGAGAATGAGGTGCTTGCTGCTCCCCAAAATAGACTGTATATATAGTGTACAAATTTACATGGAAATGAGTAGTTGCAAGAATCTTTCTAGAAAGACTTAGTAATGTGTCAAAGATAAAACAGTTCTAATGCAGTATTTAAAGAAATAACCAGGGAAAACCTCCATATATGTAGATAATTTATTATAAAGGAGACACAGTTGCTTGTGCAGAAGAAACAGCAAATATAAAATGATAAATAAGAAGAGATTACTATTTGTTGTGTTGGTTTTTAGCATAAGCTGCTTAAGATGTAATTCTGTGCACTTTTAAACCAGTAAGATGCAGAGCCTTTTGTTGGAGGAGGGTTCCTTCCCAGAAGAAAAGAATTGGTAGTCTTACTGCTTTGTTTAAAATACTGCTGTTGTATGGACTTCTGTCATCTCCCTCTCCACATTGCTATTACTACACATAGTAATTTAAGTAGTTTAAGAACTTGAGTGTGTTGTAGTCACTTCCACCACTTCATGGCTCTTTCAGTGATGGTTTACTTAGGATGATGAACATGTCTACATTATTTATCTAAGATGACAGATCTTTGAGACCCTGGGCCAATATTCTGATACATAGGAGAGTGAAGTAGAAGTTGTATGCACCCAGCTGTAAACGGGCTTTTCAGATATGACTAAAAAATAGGCTTTTTTTCAGTCTATAAGGTGAGAGTAGGGAAGTGTGTGCAGTCGTGTGAAAAAAGCTTTGTGACTTGCTTCAACAGAATGAAGGCCAGAAGTGGGACCTCCTTTCCTTTAGGATATTCAGGTAGCCTAAGGAGTAGGTCAGCAAGCTATCAGGGGGTCTGTCCAAATTGATGTGGACCTTCTGAACAGGAATCCCATGTGTCTCCTTATTTTTGAAAAGCCTCTTATCATAAGGTGGTTTTGTTTGCTACTTGTTTTGTTTGGGATTTTTAAATGCAACGTTTTTCTTTATCAATCTTTTATCAGACTTGTTTGAGGTGTTGAGTTTACTTTTGCCTAAAAGAATCTTGTGTTCCTGGGTAATGATCTGTTTATATGCTTTTTGTCTTGTACTGAAAAAGATCTAGCTCATCATACCTTGCTGCAATACATGAAAAAGGTCATGTTTCTGTTCTGTGTTACTAGAATTGTAAGTTGTTTAGTATTATGGATCAACCCTAGTTTTCTCCATCAACAGAAAGGTGGTTCTCCACCTTTGAGTTGTTGAGTTGATGTGGCCACTATCATGTACTTCTTAGCAACACACCTCTTAAATCTGTGAGACAGCCTTGGTTGTACTTTCTACCTATCCCGAAGAGGAAATATGAGTTTTTCTGTTATATTAATAGATTAGAGGTACAGCACAAGACAGTAACTATCCTTTTGGTTGGTGATGGGGAAGTAGGGTGCCAGCTTGGTCTATCTTCACTTACTGCTTCTTTCCCATTCTGTCAGAAGCTCTGTATGCTCCTGAAGAGAGCATTTGGTGTAGTGAGGCAGGATTTTTGCATAGCCTTGTAGTACTGGATGGGTGCTAGGGTGTGTACCATTCCGGTTCATCAGAAGGAAAGACATCAGCAGTGCCCCGACCTCAGTTTAAGAGAATATTTTTGTGCTAAAGTTGTGCATGAATTTTTTTCTTGGGGATGCTTTTGTTCCTGCAACTAATGATTTGAACTTCAGTTCTGTGGAGTACAGCTGCTATCTTTGTAACCTTCTACAAAGTCATTTTGTCTTTCCTATCAAGTTATAAAATTGTCAAGCTCACAATTGAGGTGATCCTTCTGCTAAGGCAGTTGCTCCTAATGTGATGTGAAGGTAGTTTCCACATTCCTAAGGAGAATGCTGTTTGCTCTTACCCCAAGTGTCATAGGCTTCCCTTTCTACCTCTCAGTGAAGACATTTTTGTTACTGACCATCATCTTGAGTAGCAGTATACAATCTGGTGATGGTGACACTCCTGCTGTACTGAAACTTACGCTGCCTGTACTGTCTTCATTTACTCTGAGTTGATAATAGTGTTGGCCAAGTAAGGATACATCTGCAAACATATCTGAGTTTTTGTGTAACATTGCTATTGTGTTCTGATTTTGTTTCTCCGAAACTTTATTCTGTGGGAATGGGCTTTTCCCTATATTTGGTTGATGTGAAAAAACATCACTTTCGTATGACTTGAACACTTTCTGGAATTCTTCATAGCTTTGGCTGTTGGAACTCTTAGGCCAATTAAACTGAGAGGGATAAGCTGGTCTGTGGTAATCGTGTCAGATGATCACGTACACAGTAGAGATTTTGTGTAGAATAGTTGACTTGCCACAAGTTCCTGATGTCATCTACTCAGCACTACCCTTCCGTTTGCCCGTGCTCCCATAATTGACCAAAATGTAGTAATTTGGAGCAAATAATTTCTAGAAGCAGGTATGTATGGGAGAGATCCATAAACAAAACATATATATTTTTTTAATACTGAAGTGTGAGTTTTAGAAATGTAGGCAGCTTGGCAGTAAGCCCAGAATAACTATCCCGAGACTCTTAAACAATGTTGTTAGTCACAGTAAATTTGTGGGGGGCGGCGGGTGTAACTTTTGGCAGCTGCCAACCAGGTCAGGATATTTTTTGAGATGAATCCGAACTGGCCTTTCTTCTAGCCAAAAAACCCACTACACTTTATTAGTCTGATCTTACCCTGGCAGCCAATTACTATCTCTTGTGTAAGATAGACATAAAAGGAGCAGTTGGTATCCAGGTACCTCTTGGGAGATCAGGCGGCTTGCGTAGAGGTAGAGACCCCTCAAAGAGTTTGTTTGATTTCACTCCCACAGCAGAGCTGAATCACAGAAAGAAAATGTGTGTACTCTCCTTTCCAGTTTCGCCACACTACACGTTAGCAGTGTGGCTGTTCGTTTATTGTTTAAAGCTTAAGATGGGTATCGCTTTGCTTACTGTTGCGTGCTAAAATGATTTGTAGAAAGTGGAATCGGGGATTCTTCCAAGTCTGTGGGCTTTGTTCAGTGTCACACAGCTTTGTTTCTACTTTCTGTTTGACAGTCTTGGAACTTATTACAATTGTAATCAAGAAAGCAGTATTTGAGACAAAATTGGTTAGTCTTGGTAAAATGAGGTGAGTTGCACATACTTCTGACAGTTAATATCTGGCTTTCCCTTCTTCTTGTCTAGTGGCAAACCTCCTCTTTTTTACCATGCGTTATTGTGTAGTACTATATATATCTTTATGATTCATATAATCTGTGGAACTCATTGTGGCAATTTGAAAGAGTCAGAGTTATGGTCCAGTGGTAATAGTTAAGTCATGATGTTAAAGGCATCTTTTATGCTTCATTAACCTGATTATCCAGACTTCTGAATTCAGAAGGCCTGGCATTTCCTACGCTTACGTAACCAGCGTGTAGCCTGTCGGTACATGATACCAGACTCCTCATAAGGACCCGAGGCTGCGTATCAACTGTGCTACGTCACTGCAGGGAGCTGTAGAGGTCTTGGACTAAGTATGTGCAGCCGTGTCCCTGGTCATCAGTCTGGAGTGCAAGAAAGCTGGCTCCAGGTCTACACCAAGGGCAAATCAAACTGTCTCTTTCTCAAAATACGGAGTGTGGGCTTCCATCCAGGTAACTTGGGTGCCTGGACCACAGGGTCTTGAGAACAAGCTGATGCCTGCGCTCTAAATTCTGCATAGGCTGAGCCATTGAGGCCTGGCCGCCTGCCAGGCGGCGTCAAACTCTTTCTATAAAGCAGCTTCAACTGGCCTTCTCGTTTCCCCTTTGGAGTCTTCAGGGGATGGTTTGTTTTACCAGGGGAGAGTGGCCAGTTTTTCAGTGTCAGGTTGGGAAGCATATGTAACATCACTTGTAAGAATAAAGAATGGATCACTGGAAGAAACTGAGTGCTAAGTGATTGTGAGGCAAGATGAGCAAGGTCTGCCCTCCCTTCAGGCAGCTCTCTGTTCAGAGGGTACGCTCTAGGAGGTTTGTCCCTCTGAAATGACAGCAGTAGGCAGCTGTCGGAGTCCAGTGCTACCTGACACTTTCTGTGTTCTTTCCAGAAGTTCCAGGTTACCCCAGGGCAGTGCATGAGAATTTTTAGTTACTGGTGATTGTCTGCTCTTTAGTGTAACTCCTAATTAGAATATCTGTGAGATACTCTCAGACTAAGATGAAGTTCTTTTCATTACTGTTTGACCATTCTTTAATTATTCTGTAATATGCACTTTGAGGTATGCTCAATATAGATTTGCATTCTTGTTCGGGTTAAACATAACAAAAGGTTAAGAATTGATCTTTTTTTACATACTTGGCCAAGAGCAATAGTATGGTGAAGAGACAGACTTTCTGTATATTAACAGTGTAATATCAGTACGTATTTAGTACTGTCCTATGATGCGCAGGTCAGCAGCTTTTCTAAGGAACACACAGTATGATTTTTACAGTTAATTGAACTGGGTCATGAGAAAGCTGTGTCCTTAGGACATACTAAACTTTGACTTCAGAAAAGCCTTTTTTTAAACTGTTAGTAACTGGTGCTTGCCTTTCCTTGAAGCATGTGCCCACAAGGCAGCAATGCAGGATAGCGTGTGTCTGCCCTTGTAGAGGAAAGCATCAGGCACTTTTTCAAATCAGTTTTTCAAAAAGGAATGAGGAGGAATGTTGTATTTGTACGTGGTAGAGTGTCACGCTTGCCAGAAGCTGAAAGGAAGGGCAAAAGGTGCAAACAATTTTACCGAGTGACTAGCAGTAACCCATATGTAGTGGTAGGTTTTTTTTAATGGGTGTTTTTTTTTGTTTTTTAAGGGGGAGAAGCAAAATACTGAACAAATAACTAAAATAACTGGAGTAAATAATGTGAAAAACCCACCCAAACCAAACCCACCCCCCACCTATTAACCTATTAAAACTTTATATATATAAAGTGGTGAATTTTTAAAATAAGCTTTTTAAATGGCAAACCTTCGTGTAAATCAGTTTGCATTTTGTTGATTCAAATGAAAATCTTTAGTTTCCCCTGGACTGTGGTAGTAGAGCAGAAATACGCATGTGGGGAGGCTGCTGCTAAAGCAGCCTACTTCTGCTGACACAGCATGGAGGGCATGGGTAAGATCACTGCTGTTTCGATAGTGTGTTATGAACATACTTCGTTTGCCACTCAGTACAGTTTAATCTTTGTGTAATGCGTGTGAAAAGACCGAGATGTTTCCTTTTCTCATAGAGAAACTAAAATTTCTGTGGTATTCTAACTTTTGAGTGGAAGATGGATTATTTCAGGAATGATGAGTTCTGCGTTCTGTTGCAGTTGGGCATTCGGGTTAGCGGCTTCTCTCAGGTCTGCGTAAAGACCTTTTCTAAAAGTTGGGGTTTGTTGAATGTGCTAATAATTTTGAAGAGGGA
>KL255022.1:0-12059 GCA_000699545.1 Podiceps cristatus
GGGCCCCCCGCCCCGTCCCCTTCCCTCGGGCACCCCTCCTCTCCTGGAGGTGAAGCGCGGGGCGAAGAGAGGGAGGCGGCAGACCGTGAGATGGGAGCTCCGCTTCTCCGCCGAGGGGCCGGGGTGGAGCTGGAAGTCCGTCCCGGGTCCCCTCTGTGCGGGGCTCCTGCTCTGTGCCCGAGTACCCCCACCCCTTCCCCTCTCCCTTCCCTATCTAGTACCTTAGAGGGAGAGCGGAGTTTTTGCCCTCGGGAAGGAGAAGGCGGTGAAGTGGTGGTGGACTAAACTAAGCCGCCGGTGATGGTGGCGGGTCTCTACGGCTGCGATGCTGATCACCGGTTTTCTTGCCCTGTCAAGGGAGCGCAATCCCACCTCAGGAGAAGGCTCCTGCGCTGGCACCGTTTGAAGCACCATTGTGTGTAATTATTCTGGCTGTGACGGCCGTCGGGAACGGGCCTGCTTCCCGAGGGCTTGGGCTGCTCCCGAAGCAGGGATGTTTGCAGGTGTTTCTTCTGAACTGGTGACCCTGCCGAGTATCCCTTTCTAAACAAACTTTGTGGTGCTAGCTCTACGGTTAAAACAAACTGCTCCATTTTAGTCATGTATGTGTCTATATGTTGTCCTGGTGTCTCTTAGATGTCTCTTTCTCAGCTAGCGTTAGGTATGACACAATGAATAAACAAGCCCTTAAATATTTTAGGCCTCAGAAATTCATAGAAAAACGCTACTTCTGTAGCTTTACTAGAGATTTAATAGTCTATCTGATTAAAAATGATAGCGTTTGTTTACACATTACTCTCACCCATTCATGGAATGTAGGCAAACTGTTAAAAGGTGGAATGGATAACAGTGAATTCACATAGTCGGTTTGAATTGTATTTTATTTGGGTTTTTCTGTCAGTTAAAGAGTTGATTCTTGGTGATAGCCATTGTAGCATGCGAATTTACATGTCTGTCACTTCTGTATTAAACTGAGCTCTACTTTTTGCTAACCAGGGACATTCACTATAAAATATTTCAAGCATATTCTCTTTTTTTGTATTTTATTTCATGTATACAGGAGTCATATTTCAAGTTGTCTTTCTCCTGTCAAAATTTATCATATTGTAGTTGGGTAGAAAGTCCATGCAGAAGCACAGAAACAAGACTGGTTTAAGTTAGTTCAGATTGCTGTGTTCTCAGTCTATTTAATCTTTGTGTATTCTTGCTTAAATTCATACACTGGGAGGTGGAAATCTGTCTTTCCTGGCTCTGGCTCAGTGTCTCACTTGTGAATGAGCTGTTCATTGAACTGAAGTAGTTGGGTAGGTGGGAATGAAGACACCATCCTTGACATGTGCAGAAAAGATTACTGGTGTCTAAAGCAGATTTATCACTGAAGTTATGGTTGTGTGTGCTTAGTGAATGGCTTCAGTAGTTGATTGATTTAAAGTTTAATAAAAATTAGTATCTTAATGGCTGTTGCAAAAGTCCATTGTAAGGCCCAAGTTCACTAATTTTCTTAAACATACAGCCTTTAAAAACAAGTCTTACTGAATAAAGCAGTTGTGTAGAAGCTGACTTAAATAAAAAAATCATGCTGTTTTGAAATAAGTTACTATCCCTTCTATACCAAGATTTACAGGAAGGCTATATGTTTTCCCAGGCTGAAGACTGATGTGTAACACTGGAAGTTGAGACATTCCATTCAATATTGAAAGATCCTGCTTTTCAAATTTTCAACAGAGGTCTAAACAGATGTTTAATGTATTAAATAGGGTTGTTATTGGGTGGATATTTTTGTACTGGTTCAACAGAGATTTTCTTAAATCTGTTCACCTGTGCTGGTGGTGCCAAAATACTTTTTCAATCTCTTCTACAGTTTTAATCCTTCATCGAGGCTACCACAAAATAGTATTCATGATTCAGATAGTAGGCTTAGCTGCTTTGTTTGCACTTCATGACAGAGGTTATAGAAAACTCATATAATAGTAAAAGCCATCTCAGAAGTCTCTTTTAAATAACAGTTTAAAGGCATCTGCCATGATTTCTGGAATGAAGACTTTGAATATATATACATGAAAGAATAATTTGACTGGTCATATATACAAAACTTAGTCTTATTTATATCTTAAGTCTGGAAGTGCAGTGCTGAAGAAATATTCTAGCGTTTATCTCAGTATGATTTCACCTGCCCTTTTTTTTTTCATGCTTAGTTTCTAGGCATGAAATAATTACGCAGAACTTGGAAAGTCTTGTGTCCTTATTTTGTTTTGCCAAATAGTGACTCTGGAGACCAGCAACCACATAGCTTGTTGCCATAAATCAACTTTTTAACCTTTTTTTTTTTTTTTTTCCCCGACTGAACCTTAGTCCTGTACCATATCTATGTGAATGTAGTTGTGTTGTCAGCATGCAATAGAGAGCATTATTTTTAATTGTTATCAAGTGAAATTCTCATCCATACAGATATATGTAGAATGACTTTTTAATTGTGATTCATGCTCTTCTGTTGCAATTTGGTAATTAGCAAATCTGTGACAAACGGTTATGTTGTCACAAACAATATGTGTGCAGACTGGGGCAGACAAAACAAGCGTCTTCAGCTGTAGTGACTAAAAATTGAAAGTGTGAATTTTGCAAGAATTCAGAATGGTCCAAAGAAAGATTGCTGTTCTTGTTGCCATGTGGTGGCTGATTAGATTCTTTTCAGACTTTTCTCTTAAAGGTGATATCTTGTGTTCAGTTAGAGAAGACCGAACTGTTTGGGTTTTTTCCCTGAGCGCTAGGTGAACATGATGCTGATGAGTGTATCAGAGCTCTTCGCTATGGGCTGTGTTCCCTTCCAAATGGTCATTACCCAATGTAACCTTTTTTTTTTTTTTTTCCTTAAATACCAAATTGCAGGCTGGTAACAAATTTCATAACTAACTAGCGACAAAAGAAGATCTTTGTGGTACTTCAACTTATCCTAACTATTTTTGTGTAGTTGACATGTTTCATCTTTGAGTTTATTAGTCTTCCATCAATTGTTATTTTTGACTTTTCATCTCTTTTCTGAATCTGCTTTTTCCTCTTTTTTTTTTTTTTTGTTCCCCTCTTCTACTGTGCTTTGTGTACAAACTCTCTGAAACTGTAAGATATTCAGGTTTGTTGTACTAATGTGCAAGTTGTCAACATGCAGTGACCTATATCAAAGACGTAAGAAAATACTTGATCTGTTGTGTGGTCCTTTCAATAACTTTGCCTGTACTTTTTGTCTCTCTGTACTTTTTATTGGTTGCATTGTCGTGTCTGCCTGTTACGAGAAAAATCCTGTGTAAAAGTATGTCATCAAGTGTGCTTAGCCATTAGTAGACACATAGATAATTTTTTTTTTCTTTTTTTAGTGTAGACAGTTTACTCAATAGTAACCTAGAATCTTCTTAACACTAGCAGCAAAAGTGTAATGCTGATAGAAAAAGGAAGGAGGACATGAAGGTTTTTTGCTATTTAAGAAGAAACCACAAAACTTATTTTTAAAAAAAGCTTGTTTTTAACTGATGTGACTGCATAGAGTTTGTTCTTAAGTTTTAAACTGTTTTCTATCATATGTTGAGGTTCTAGTAAAATATTAGGACCTTAAGGTCCTATGTTTTTTTGGTTTTTTTTTTTTTTCTTCTAGTGCGTGCTGACACTACAGTGCATCTTGGTAATGTTGGGGAATATATACTGTACTAATCTGAATATAAGATGTCCCTCCTAAAAGCAGACATGCACAGCTCTATGTGAAAAGCTGCTTTTATTACATACCTGTAATCAATATATAATAAAGTTTTATAAAGTTTTCACTTATGATTTGTTTCTATTCGAGGTTAGTCTTACTTCTCTTATACCTTGCTACAATTGGCTTTCAGTTTTTACACCTCACAGAATTTCTGGTGCTGTCGCCCTCTTCACCGTTGTAATCTTCCTCCCTTTTAGTGTCTGTGTTCTTAGCTTCCTCTGCAAACTCAGGATGACAGAAATAATCTTCAGTTCTGTCCACAGAATTTGAAATAAAGCCCTTGTTAAACCTTTTAGCTACAACTTCTGGATTTATCCAAACCCAGTCTGTATGAATCCAATGACAAGTGTTTCAGAAGGCTTCTTTGTTTTTTCCCGTAGGAGTTAGAGTATGATCCATTGCCGAGAGTCACTCTGTATATGAAGACCTCAATGGTCTTTGAAGGGCTTTTTTGCTATTTCATCAAGCACCTGCGGTTGTGGTGGCCTTCCTCCTGATGTGACCATAAGATTGGTATTCACTGACAGTGGAAAAATACCATCAGGAAAATGTCAAATTCCCTTTTAAAACAAGTAGAAGACATTTATTCTTAATATCATACCTGGTTTCTTACTCCAGACAACATTCATCAAACTCTTCATTCAGTGTGTAGGTAGATGTCCACCCTTGATTTTGTTTGGCTCAGCAGCTAATAGCAATCTTTATGTAATACAGTCACAAACTGCTACAGTGTGGATGTTGGTAAGGTTGCTATTTTTTGAGTTTTCAGTTTAATGATTTCCTGTGTAACCAGTTCTCTATCTCTTCTTTTGAGTATGCTCAAATTTTCTACAAGTTCTACTTATTTAAGTAAAAAGTGTTTTCTTTTGAGTCCAGTGAGTGATTTCTACACTGAGCCAACCCTTAAAAGCTTTTGGTTTGATGTTTCAGTTTTTGCACATCTGCCTCTACCATACTGTGTTTCTTCCTGGTCTCAGAGTTGCTAGTTTTTTCTACATACATTACTAGGAGTGTAAGATTTCCATCATAATTTCTAATACTCTACCATTTTGCTTTTGTACCTGTGACCTCCAGATGATCTGCTATTCAGGGGGAGATTTACAGCTGCCAGAAATCACAAGGAATCTGCTAAGCTGTAGTACACCACACAGATTCCCAAGTGCATGAAGAAAAACAACTGTCATCGCTGTGTCATCTCATGCAAACTTTGAGCTGCCTCAGGCATTTTTGTGCTCCTTCATCACTATAAGACCTGCTGTGTCAAGCAGTCATGTTATTTTATTGACCTGCGGGGTGGGGGTGTGTGTGTGGAAACAACAGTCCCTCATTTTTTTCAAGTTAAACTATAAGGAGTCAGGGAAATTGTCTTGCTTTCAAATACAATGCTATGTGTGCGTATCTGGATATAATGTGTATGTGTTTAGGAAAAAAACACCCTCACTATTTAGGGTAACTAACCAATGATCAGAATTGTTTCAGTCCTTGTCCTTAGTAATGCCATAAAGCTTCAGCGTCGTGCCAGATTGGAGCTAATCTTCATTAGAACTTCTGAGCTCTGTACTATAAGTTTTTATTAATACAAATTTTCCTGTATCAAAGTAAAGTGGATGTGACTGAAATAATTAATTTTTTCTACCTGTGTATCTCCCCGAATATCAGAATCTCATTGATTTGATTTTCTAATCATGCTATTGTCTAAGCTTTCTGCCATGCTGTCAGTCCTTTTTTTTTTTTGTCATGATAATTTTAGTCAAATATGTACCAAGATGTGATACACATGGATTTTTTTTTTTTTTTTTTGAGAGAGAGATAGCTAACATGTTCAGGCAGCAAGTTTAGTTCAGCATGTATTTAGCTCATGTCTTACCAAGTGGAATGATCTTACAAATTGTAGCTTTCTGTAGTTTATTTGAATCATTTCCCAGTTATGTATTAGGTTACTTGGACAACCAGAACCGGTGCAGTTAGTTTTAGGTGTGTGTTTTCTTTATAATCCGCTCATGAAAAAAAGCCAAATCTTTAATAACAGCCTTTTAATATTATTGTTGGGCAGATGAGGGGAATCTTAAACTCATTTTGGTGACAGTTTTGAGTTAAAGATATGCTGTAATACAAATTAAGTCTTTTCATGTTTGTAAATTGCTGTCAATTTAAAAAGGAAACATTTGTAGTCTTGGGGTTTTTTTAATAAATCATTTCTTCTGTATTAAACTCCTTAAATCTAGGTAGTCAGGAAAGAACAGTCATAAAACCATTGTGTTTTGGTTTTGACATACTACGCTTTGAGCTAGCTTTGTTTGGCAGTGTTTTCCCCATATGGAACATGCATCTAGATGAAATCTCCGTCAGCTAGGCCATGGTTCCAAAGCAGGATTAAGCCAGAGTTACAAATACTTGTTTAACCTGTTCTTGAAAATTTCCAATAAGAAAGGTTAAAAAAAACTTCCCTGGATAATACATTTTAGTGCAGTTATCTTTGCCTTTAACTGTTCCCTTCCCACCCCCACCCCCCCTTGCAATTAGATTTTCAAGGCTGTTTTCCGTGTTTAACCAGTTTTCACTTTTGTGAACAGTTTTTGTGGTCCTCAATTGTAAATTTTTCTCCCTCCCCCCTTTCCTTTTTGCTTTGTTACTATATACTTGGAATCTATGTGGTTTTGAAGTAGGTACATGCAGGGAAAGTAACAGTCTAGTAACAGGTCTCTAAGAAAGTGACAACCCATGTAAGACTTAAGTACATAAAACATACTATTTATCCCTCTGAGTACAAATAGTCCAAAGAGTAGTGATAGTTCTGGAAAGCATAACAAATTAAGGTAGTTAAGATAACAAAATGTAGATGGAGGGATTAAAATTATTAAAACTTAAGAATCTTGCCAAAGGCTCACCTTTCCATGCAAGGTGCTGCATATGATACTAAAATCAAGAATTCCACTTAGTTACTGTGGAAAAGAAAAAAACTTTCAGTTTGGCAAATAGATACTTAGGTTCATCGTTATCCTGATGCACAATTTTTGCTGGGTTAAAGTTACTTGATGCTTTTAGTGAAGTTATTCAGAAAACCCCTCCTATCAGCAAACTACCATTTCTCTAAGAAATACTTTTAGCGAAAAGTTAATATTTACAGGGTATGTATTGTGGTTACAGTTAGATTTCCTCAATAATATTCTTGATTCTTACTGCCCAGTCAAAGACTGAGAGGCATTCTGCTTTACAGAGTCCATCAGCCTTTAAAAAAAAAAAAAAATAAATCTGAAGACCTTACTGCAGGCTTCAATTTACCCATAGTAGTTGGTTGTAAACAATAGGTGCACATCTATGCTAGTGTAACTAAACATATAAGGTGCTTTCTGTACTGGAACATATGTTCCCGCCTTTACCTTTTCCCTCAAATCCAAACTTTGTTCCGCACTTTTGAATAATGTATATCAATAATGTCTAGGTTGCTTTCTAAAACTATGATTATTGAAGATTCACTGTTTAAAAAACGTGAAATATTGACTATAGAAAGCATCTTCCTTATTGTACAGGACTGTGCAAGGAACGTATATATTTGTTAATGTTCAGTAAGGCATCTCGTTTTATCAAAATACCCACATTATGTGTCTCAGTTTCTTGATAAGGAACTTCTGTATATATATTTGAACGTTCAATCCATTTTCTCTATACATTTTTTTATTATTATTTATTTTGTTAGAGAATGAATACCTCATAAATCACAGATCTTGGGGGAAGGCAGCTGTCCTGGTTTTCGTTGGGGTAGAGTTAATTCTCTTCCTAGTAGCTGGTGTAGTGTGTGGTTTGGATTTAGCATGAGCATAATGTTGATAACACACTGATGTTTTAGTTGTTGCTAAGCAGTGCTTATACCAAACCAAGGACTTTTCAGCTCCTCTGATCTGCCAGTGCGGAGGGGCACAAGAAGCTGGGAGGGGGCACAGCCGGGACAGCTATTTCATCTCATATGATGTCATGCTCGTACATAAACTGGGGAGAGTTGGCTGGGAGAAGGGGATCACTGCTCAGGGGCAGGTTGAGCATCATGCAGTGGGTGGTGAGCAATAGCGTTGTAGGTCACTTGTTTTGTATATTCTTTTATTATTATTATTCTCTCTTCCTTTGCTGTCCTATTAAAGTATCTTTATCTCAACCCATGAGTGTTATTTTCTTTGTGTGGTGGTTAGTTGCTGTCTGGGGTTAAACCACAACAGCAGCAAAAGAAGAAGAAAAAAAAAAAAAAGCACTTCTGAGGAATCTTTGCTTCCATTGTGACTAAGAATCAGCAAATTTGATCTGGCTTTTTCCTTTTACTCTGCCATTTAAATGTCATAATATTATTTTACTCCAGGCTTTATGCAGACATACTATATATTGTAGGTGGTTTCTACATAACACCTTCCTAAATTAGAGATCAAACTGGAACTGTTAGGAGACATCAACATATTGTTTCTTCAGTGTGATGTATTACCTAAACTGACACACAAGCCAAAGAAGCTATTTCATATTCATGTATGTATGGAGCATATCTTCAAGAAATAGTGCTCCAGGCATTGATTTATATCTATCAAAAAAATGTTGTTAGCATTGTTTTTAAAGGCCTCCATATAAATCCTTGAGCAGTTATAGTACAGTGTGTATAATACTTTAGTTTTCTTGAGGGAAACTAGCATGACATTCTTATGCCAGCAGCTTCTGTAATGGTTTACAACAACTTGCAAATTTAAGTTTAAATAACAGGTAAACAATATGACTTGAAACTATCTTTTGAAATAGCATTCTCCATGTTATTAGGTCTGTGCTTTTGCATATGTTAAGAATTCAGTGTCTCACATTTTAAGTAGTGTGCAGGTGGGGTATTTTTTGAGGTGTGTGGAATATTCTTTTTTCTATTTGTCTTTCCAAAAATGCTTTAAAGACAACTCCATGGTATTATTTCTGGGATCTTTCATCTCTAAGGGTGAACTGCACTGCTTTCATTTGGGAAGAGTTAATCTAATAACACCTAGTACTTTGCAGAACAAAGGCATTCAGAAAGAAGATATATGTAACATCAAAAAGGCAATAGAGCTTTATAAAATTACTCTCTGAAAATAGGCCTGATCCAATAGGAAATTGGACTAATCTTGCAAAAATGTGTGTCTCTAGTTTTTGGTAAGAAAAGTTTGATCAAATTTGTTCCCCATCTTCTCTTGCACAGTCTTCTGGTATGTAATATTTCTGGCTTCATGATTCCCTGTATGAATCTAAAGTAAATTAATCTTTCATCAGCGAATCAGGAAAATCCTGTGCTAACTAATGTAGTTCTCACTTGATTATTTTGCTAATTATTCTGAGCTAGTCATGCAATTCTTTGTCCTTATAGGGACTCATGTAACATGGACAACTTCTGCCAAAGCTCCCTCCAGCTTCAGATACTGACTCCTAGTTGTTCATTCTCTCCTAATTGCTGGACGGCTACATTTGTTGCTTTGAGAAACTTAACTCTCAGGAGTAAAATTCTTAAGGATTTCTTTAGAATAAAGACGAGTCTTTATTTTGTAGCTCTCTTTGGGGTTGAGTATAGCAGTTATCTTTAAGAGTTTTCACTTGAGCTGGTAGTGAGTATGATGTTGCTGTCTGTGTCTCCTGTATATCACAAAGAACAGAATTTGGTATGTTTCCTTTTGTCTTCTGTTATTCAGAATGATGGAGAGAATTGATTATGGTGAATAGATAAATCCTGTTTGATACTCATATATCTAATACACTGAATACTGTTTTGATGAATCAGTAAAGTACATTCAGTGATCAGGCATTAAAACAAATTGAGTAAGGAATTCCTCAGCCTTGTGATTCCTACTTGTCTTAGGAGCTTGTGATAATACACTGTGTTGTAACAGAATGAACACAAGGATGAGGACAAGAAGAGATTAAATGTTCAGAACACAGAACAACTTCATTGTTACTTTAATCATTGGAGGGTAGCTCTTATAAAGAGAATAGCTGGCATAAAAAGTAACTTCTGATTACAAATCCATAATAGTGAAGATGATTAAAACATAAAAATTCCAATTCTACAGACCTGGAACTTACATAATGTTCTGGTTAAAACTGGCATGGCAATTGATCCCTGCCTTTGGATACCCAGTCAGATTAATGAACCACATCAGTGTAATGGCAGGAACTCTGAGTTCTGCTCAGGGTTGCTAACATATTCAGGAGAAGGTATAATCCTGGCTCCTCTCCTTTCTCTCGCATGAACACCATGACAGTACCTTGACACTGGTATAAGGACACAGTTGGTTATTAGACTCTGTGAATCAGGTAGACATTGCCTTGTTCCTGCACAGGAAATGTAGATCAGATGGAAGCATCCTTTGGGATGCCAGTTCTTGCTGAATAGACAAGCTTAAAATGACAGCTACGTAATCTTTCTACTGAGGAAGAAGATTATCAATTAAGTTCTCATCAAAATTAAAAATGTTTGAAGTAGCAGTGGGAGAAGTTGCATTCAGCTGATAAAGACAACTAATACAAAAATGTAATGCAGTTGATCTACAGAAATACTGGTAAGGTCTTATTTCACTTGACTGAGAGAGCAGGTTCAAGTCACATATATTGCAGGAAATGCACACATTTTCAGATTAGACACATTTATTTCTGGCTATCTTCCTATTTTTAGTCTGCCCATATGCCAGTCTGATAATTAAAAGAATAGGTAAATTAGTTTCCTGGCAGTGGATAAAAGTTTACTGTAATGACCATCCTACCACGTTCCTGAAATGCTTGTTTAATAGCCAACTGCTGAATATTGGTTTTAACTAAACAGACTGCAATATGAAGGTTGGGATGACAACATTAAATTGAGACCTGAACGCAAACCTGAATAGGGAGAAATGTAGCCTAGGACTATGACAAGTTCACTACTTAAGTGAGGATGCAAGAGAGAAATCAGATACTGCTGACAAGATCAGAAAAAGCATATTGAATGCAAAAAGTTTTGAAAGATTAAAGGCAAGCCTAAAGAAGGAGAATTTCTGCAACTGTATGTGACAAAGCATGAGGCTTAATGAAGTTATTTCTTGATACTTTAAATAATGTACTTGTTTTAAAAGTTATGGATGTATGCAGAGACTTTCCATTCATTTACTAGGTTTTTCTAGTTCTTTTTCTAAAATCAGCTGTGTTTTGAATCTTAAGCAAAATAGTGACTAGAGCATGATGGGAGGAATAGCGCCAAGGTAATTTCTCTTTTGTTTTGCCTCTTTCAATTTATTAATTAGTGATCTGAGCTCATACAATATGTCCAGCATGGCCAGATGAAAAAAAATTGCTTGCACCTTTTGGCTTACATTTGGGGAGAGAAACATTTCTCTCTCTATGGTTGGCAGTCAACTTTCAGGGTTGGTCATCCCTCTTCCTTGCTGTGTGTTTTGAGACACTTTCTTGGTGACAGTAGATGACATAATTACTGTTCTGAGAGTTGTAGCAGCCTTGAGCCCCACAAGCCTTTATTCTATTTCTGCTTCCGTATCTGCTGAGGTACTTTTTTTTAAAGCCTTTCTCCAATGTTTACTCTGCTTTAGAAATGTAAATGTATTTTCGATGGCATACTTAGATTTGTCTTGAGCTTGTAAACTGGGAGCAGTGGTACTTCCCTGCTATTCACAGTTACATGCATTGGAGGAGACACCTGGATTTTTTTTTTCTCTGACTAGTGAAGTAGAAACAGTTGGATAAGAGGCGTCATTAACTTCTTATGATTGTGTGCTGAAGACTTGGAGAGCTAGTGTCCTTACAAATTGAATTCTCACAATAATTAAAAATATCTTCAAAAAGTTAATCTTAAGGGTAAGTTTCTGAAGGGAATGTACAAACAGGAGGGGAATGAACTTTTTAAAAGGGCAGACGATAACAGGACAAGGGGGAATGGACTAAAGCTGAAGGAGGGAAGATTTAAATTAGATATTAGGGGGAAGTTTTTTACAGAGAGAGTGGTGAGGTGCTGGAACAGGCTGCCCAGAGAGGGGGTGGATGCTCCATGCCTGGAGGTTTTCAAGGCCGGGTGGGATGGGGCCCTGGGCACCCCTCGTGTAGGTCCAGGCCTGGAGGTTGGTGTCCCTGCCTGTGGCAGGGGGGTTGGAACTCTATGATCCTTGGGTCCCTTCCAACCCAGACCTTTCTATGATTCTATGATCATTACATGGTTTCTTCCTGCAGTTAGTCTTAACTCTGCCAGAGGTATGCACCCAGGAGAGTGTGACTTAAAATCAAGTAGTTATAAAGAACCATTGAGACCATTAACACCTTAGATGATGTAAATGATTGTAGGGAA
>KL255024.1:9132-35237 GCA_000699545.1 Podiceps cristatus
CAGGAATACATATTCTCTTGCTTTGACTCATTTCTTTTGCCTTTGTTTTTTTTTTGGGAAGACCTGGCTGGATTTGCTCTGCCAGGGGTACTTCACTGTGCTACTCCTCTCCGGTTGCTCTGGTCCCATTTCCAGCTACAAACTGACTTGGGGGCATTGCTGAACCAACAGGCAGAGCTTTGCTGGGGGCATGGTCAGGACTAATAGGCAGTGATGACCCAGGCAATTAAAATGCATGGAAGCAGCATGCATTTTCTACAAGAAGGAACCATTTTTCTGAGTGTTCTGCCACAAAACGACTTTGTGCCATGTGAAGAGGCTGCTGTGGCATCCAGCTGCTGCAAACACTTCGAAAGAGCCCATTTGTTTAGACACGTAAGAGTTTAAACTTCATTTTCCTAACCTCTCAGGTTCTAGTTACAGCTTTTCGGGAGGAAAACATACTGACTTTTGCATTTCTGTAAATGTTACAATTTCAAATTTCAGGAACTCTCGTTTTTAATATTTTTCTTCCTTTGGCTACTTTATCCTCCCTTTTTTTCGCCCACATGTTTGGAGATTGTCCAAAGAAATTAATTAAACTTGAAGGACATGGTATTTGTTTCTTGTTTCAACCTCTTTCCCAGATTCCTGCATCCTGCTGCTTTGCCCTTAATTAACAGCATTTTTGTTTGAAATCACATACTTAATGAACCCTATGTTCTCACTCTTTAGTTTAGTTTTTTCCTATTTCCTTCTTCTGTGTCTTTTTTTTTTGTTTTGTTGTTGTTAAAAAATGTAAGTTTATTTATTTGCAAAGACTATACTGTTTATCCAAGTGAATAGTATCTTTAAGTGGAAAAAGAGAAGACAGGCCAATTTTCATTTTTGTTTGAAATCACATACTTAATGAACCCTATGTTCTCACTCTTTAGTTTAGTTTTTTCCTATTTCCTTCTTCTGTGTCTTTTTTTTTTGTTTTGTTGTTGTTAAAAAATGTAAGTTTATTTATTTGCAAAGACTATACTGTTTATCCAAGTGAATAGTATCTTTAAGTGGAAAAAGAGAAGACAGGCCAATTTTGCTGCTTCTTTACTGTCTCAGCTTAATAGCTCTGTGGTTTCTTTTTTTTTTTTTTTTTTTTTTTTCTTTTCTTGTATGTTTCTAATTCCAGCTGTGCAACACACATCAAACCAGTCTGTGGTTGTACTTCTTGGTAAACTATGCTACTTAACATTTCATTTAAAAAACAATTAGTCTTTCTTCCCCCCAAGAAAACAAAATGAAACTAGAATAATATTCTTTTGGTTATATCCACAGATACTAGATAATTGATTTCCGCTGGACGTTAAAAAAGCATTTTTGTATTTTGTTGGCAACACCAGATCTTTTTAATTTAATTAATGTTTCAAAAGGTAAACTGATTCAATTAGGATAATTTTTAAATAGAAATAGTAAGATGCAGAAAAATGTGTTTTTCAAAGTTAGTTGAAGGATCTTGTGTGACTTCCCTGAGAGAGGAAAGCAGCCCACTTTAAATCAGATGAGTTTCATCAACAAAAGGAGAATGGGGCCTAGTGGGATCACTCTGGAGCTGAGCTGCTTGCAAAAATATTTTGTTTCCCATGGTAATTTTTAAAAACTTTTTTTTTTTTTAACTATAAAGACACTTTTTTTTTCTCCCATAGCCAGCCCCATTTTGTCAAAAACATCAAACAAAACATTTTTTTCTAAAAAAATATCCGATGAACTCTTTAGGGGTGCAAAATCAAGAGGAATTTTTGCAATGGAGAATTGATGTGACTGGAGTGTAAATAATACGCTGCCCATCTGCCCAGTAACAATCTGAGATAGATAGACAGCACGTCTGCGAGGTGACCTGCTGCAGCCGGTACCCGGGCAGTAAAGCTGACACTCCTTCCACATCCCTCCTTGCCCCCCTGCTCTGCAGGCGCGGCAGGAAAAGGACTGCTCTTTTCCAGTCTGTCTGAGGATGGATGTGAGCAGGAGGAGAACCAGCCAGCTCAGGCAGGGCAAGTTGAGGCCTCTGAGGTCTGAAAGAGCCCAGGACTAACACCTACCAGCTTTAAAGCCCCTACCCTCTTTAATAGTTTACAAGAGCAGCAACACTGTTTTATGGGACCCAAAAGTCATCCTCTCTTTCTCATTAGGAGTGAGATAATGTTACCCTGAAACCAGTGAGAAACAGTAATTCTACTTGCCGTGTTCAAAACAGTCAGTTTTTAAGTACAGGCTTATACTGTCCCTACTGGAGCCCCAAAACCCGGGAAAATCTGTTCTTCATTAAGGCTTTGGGTCATACGCCATTCATCTGCATGCATGGGACCCCACTGATACTGGCTTGCGGGACTGACGTGCAGAACAAAACCAGTGCGTAGCCCCTTTCATGCTGCATTTCTCTAACAGACATATTTCAACCTGACGCTGTAAACGGCTTAAAATGCAGGCCCTGCCTGTCTCATGATTCATGCCCAAACCTCCCACTGATGCCACTGAGGAGGGGCATGTAGGAAATGCAGGATCTGTTGCCTGTTCTCCTGAGTGGAGGTTATAGCATTTCCTTCAAACAATAATTTTCTTAGTCATCAGGAATGACATCTGCTTTTGGTGAAGACAAGTCAGCTAAAAGATGATGGGGAAACGACCTCCTGCTTTCACCTCTGAAGCGACTAGGTAATCATTTGTCTTTCTTATAAAGCAGGAATCATATTCCTTTTACACGTAGATAGGGGAAATAGAATGCATCCAGAAAGAAACACTAGCCATACTCCAACAGACCACAAAGTCAGACGGATGCCAGCACTGAAGGAGGCTCACTTAGGTAGACTTGGGAAAATTACTGAAAAGAGCTTTTCCATAATTCACCCCCAACAGTTGTGCAATGGAGAATTACAAAGTCTCTGAGAACATGAGTTAGCAGAGTGTGCAGGACACTCAGAAATGCCTACGTAGCGAAACCTAAAGGACTGGGTTTTATAGAGTGGTCAGCCAAAGAGACTTCTTGTTGATGATGTAATATTTGTAACTTGATAATCTGCTTGAGAAATGTGATGAAGAAGTAGTTCCTGGAACTATTTTAAACTGCCTTGGAGCCTGCATGTGTATTTGCAGCTGAACACTTAAAATAAATCCACATTAGAAAAACACCGATGTCTTCATTAGTTGAGCTTGATGCACAATACAAAGCCTGTCTCTCTTCTCAAGCTCAGCAGTTTGGCTAACAGGCCAGACAGCATTGTTGACAATACAAATTACTGACTAATTCCTTTTACACACCTTGATAAGGAGATAAGATAAAACCAGACACTCTACAGGTGTTTACACTGGTGTGACACCTTGTATCCCTGATAGTACCATGTCCTGCTCTCTGCTCATCTGCCAAGGACTACCAATACATTTGTATTTAGAAGTCATCGGCTGAGATACTGGGAACAGGAGGGGAGGATGACCATTCCTCACACACAGTAATATTACTCGGACTATGAAACAGTGAAAGGCGGATCCCTCTCTTCTCCTGGTGAGGCTGAGCTGCGGTGGTGAAGGAATATGAGTAGGACGGGGAGAGGAATAAAGCAAAAAAAGAAGGCTTTCCTCCATGAGTCAGGAAAATGGGGACTTTTCCTGCTCTCAGCCCTGTCCAGACACATCATTCAGTGATACAAATGGAAAATGTTTAATTCATCCTTGAGGCGGGAATCAGGATTCACTCCTGTGCTGAGGTAAGTCCACTCCCACAAATCACTTCACCATCTCAGTCCTGCCAGCTGTTCATCAGACTCAAGGGTATTAACCATAAGTGACTTTTAGAACTTGGTATTGCAAAAACAAAGGCCTATCAGGACCTTAACAAATTAGGCAAGTGCACAGTCACCCTCCTCCCCTCCCCTGGCCTCCCAGATTCCCACTGGGAACAGATGTTCAAAGCTCCCCTTTGCCAACATCATCATTCCTGCACTGCATCTACCTTTCATATGACATTTGCGGAGTGAGGATGGTTACAGTTCTGGCAAGAAGATCATCTATTCAGTATGTCTCATGATGTCCCACATAAAGCTGTGCCAGCATGCTTTCAGAAGGTAGAAGGAAGGTGAAAACACAATAGAAATAATAATCAAGCAACCTTAAGCAATGAGGGAAGGAAATGAGCTAATTTCCAAATGCTCAGTGCCCAGTCACAGAGACCGAGGGCAGGTAAACAGGAAAAGAGAGGAAGGAGGGGGTCATTACACCTTTGGCTAGAGAAGCTTCTCAGGGCAGCTGTTCGGAGCAGCTCTTGCACTTATCTTTAAGAGGTGAGGAAAAATGTAGGCTGAAGAACTGTCTGAGGCAGGCTAGTCCTTGAATGGGTTATGAAGTCCATATAGCCAGCCATATAAGTCAGTTGAAACATGGTGATGACTTAACACTAAAGTCAGATGTTTATTAAGCCTACGCATAGTCCTGCTAAATGTATTTTTGTTATTTTAAATTTCTGTAAATTTTACATTACTGCAAATCCACATTTATTGTTATTACTTTGAGTTATAAGTAAAAAGTGAGTCTTGGCTAGTGATAAAGTTGATTCTTAGCAGTCTGACTCATGGGGAGATGATGAAACTGCCCCATCTCTGCTCCCTCACACTTCATGCCATTTATCTTCCTTGGTCTGAATAGTGGGAGCTGACAGCTGGAGGAATACTAGGTCAGATCTGTTGAACGGGCTAGGCTCACTCTGATTTCACAGCGATTTGTGAGAGCAGAAGCCCGTAGGCTGAGAATTCACCAGAAGAGTGCTGCCATATCAAGGCACAATGATAGGCTTTTCTCCATACTGAGGGTATTGGAAGTTACCAGGGGCATATTCCATAAAGGGATTTGGGCGTTTGGTGCTCAGCCATGCAACATGCAATTCAGACAGTCCACTGAGAGAGGCTTTGTGGGACACGATCCAGGGCAAAGTTGTCATGCTTCCCTGCAAAACGTGTCTTAGGGGTGGAAGCGGAGAATGCTAAAGACATCATGGAAATTAGTACAGGCCCAGCAACACTTAGGCACCTGAAAAGCCCTTAAGTCTCTTAATGGATCTTCTCTTAAGCCTTAAAAGGGTAGGGAGGTAGGGCCAGGGAATTTGAGGAATTTGTTGATCGACTTCCATCAGTGGCGATTCTGCAGTATCCTGGACTCAGTAGGAACTGCGGCAATAGGGCACCGATGGAAATACAGGTTGGATTCCCTTACAGTTCAAGACAGATGCTGGCACAACAAAGTGTAATTTAAATTTCCCTGCTCCTGTTTTGGGGAGTCTATGTCTATATCTTTGAATTTTCATTTAATTCTCCTTTTTCCTTTGCTGCTTGTATTATTCTCTCCTTATCCCAATAATCCAAAAGTGTTATTTTCCTTTTAATTTGTTCCCACAGATGGTAGGCTAGGGAAATCGAAAACAGAAGTCAGACCTTGGGAGTATAATGAAAATGAAATCATGTGCCTCCAGATTAAAAAGAAGAAACGTATTAAACCTTTAAAAATACAGATTAATCAATTATGTATGTAAAAGAGGACACAAGAATTATAGTCATGAAAAGCAGAAGGAAATTCAGAAGTACAGTATATGCCTCTGGGATCCTCCTGACTCAAATCCAGCAAAAGGATGTATTTTCCCTCCATGCATGCCCATAAATCCCATGAATGTCAAAGGGACACGGTTAATTTAGAATAGGCCCAAAATTTAGGTTTAGAGAAAAGAAAAAGAAAAGACGTTTCAAAAAACATTACCATAACAGCAACAGCTTTAAAATTTTAAGCATATTTCAGTGACTGGGGGTGGGGGTGGGGGAGGCAGGGAGGGGCAGAGGGAAAAAGAGGGAATTGAACAACTTCTTTCATATTGGTACAATTCCTATACCAGAGGAATTATACTATAATTCACAGGCATTGCTATACTGGCTTTTATTGTGCATTATACTAGTGGAAGAGGCCGGTGGCAGTCCAAAATGGATGCACTGAGGAACAATATGGAGCAGCGTCTTGGAAAGGATGCCGCATGCTCTTTAGGATAATCTGATGAGCTGGCCTGCCAGCAATACTTTAGGAAACAGAGGGATAAAATGCTGCCACCTAAGTTTAGTGTTTGGTGTTCTGCTGTTGCAATCCTTGGGAGATACTCAGGTTGTCTTCAGTGTAAGATCATAAAGAAGGGGAAAAAAAAATAAAGTGCCCAGTTATATATATGTGCTTGGAGAACCATATTTTATCCTACCAAATTGCCTGGAACAGTAAGCTAGTTCTTAAAACTAACATAAAAGTAACTTCCCAAAGTGTTTCATGTTTTTTTCCTAGCATTCTTCTCTTTCATTATTCTGACTAGGTTTTCAGGATCATGTCTTTTACCGTGAGGAATGAATATCTCACTGTTGTGTTGACAAATTACATAAATGTAAAATCTATATAATTTTATATAGAAATGTAGACTGACAGAGATCTCCTGGTGATCCAAGTCCAAATCCTTATTGTCCTAATCAACCAGTGGTACGTTAAGAACATTTTAATTAGTGTCAAACAGAAACCAATGGAATATTTTCCCTAGGGCCTCTTTCCAAACTTCTCAGAACTTACCCCGAACTTACTGTAAAACTAGCTCAGTTACTTGCCTTCAAAAACTCTTGCAGGAGTGCTGTTCAAGCTCTTCAACACTCTGATGGTTCAGAAGCTTCTAGTTTTAAATACAGATATATTCGTGGCCAGTGGTATTCCTTCATTTTTATGCCAACATTGACCTGAACAATGCTGAAATACTGAATCCCTGCTCTTTATCCCCCCTGCCTCCATAAGACAAAATATTTCTCCCAGACTTTGCTTTGCCAAGCCCTCCTGCTTCATCTCATCCATCAAACTTGCCACTCCCAGTTGATCCTACCAGTTCTTTTTTGTACCTGTTCTAGATTCAGTTAATGTTTCCTAATATGCAAGGACACATCTACACACACAGTAATTCTAGCTGGCTCTTACACATACCTTACACGATACTATTACAAGTTCTCTCTCTCTACTGGAAATGCCTCACCAGAGCAATTGGGATGGCGTATTACTGCTGTGGCCATGTATCCATCAGCCTTTTTCCACAGTAGTCAGCAAGTCAAGAGCTCCTGGCCTAGCACAGAAACACTAGTTATTAGACCCCAAATGAATATTTTCTACCATTAACTAACATCCCATTACTACTACCTCACTTCTCAAAATCATTCATGCAATTCTTTCTGTAGGGTATTCTGATCCTCCCACATATTGGCAATGCCTTCTGATTTAGAAGGTCTGGAAAACTTTGTTAATACAAATCTAATTATAGCATTCATTAAGAAAAATATTAAATAAGGTCCCACGCTGACTGCTGATGAACTCTGCTAGCTACATTTTAGAAATCACTTTAAGTTTTTGTATAGTTAAATAAAGCTATTTCTATTGAAAAGAGAACCACATTTGGCACAGACAGCCTTAGAGGTAAAAGGTGAAAATTAACAAACAGAGGAGGGGATTATACTGATGTCAAAGGAGATTTTAGTTCCAGGTTTCTTCCTGTCCCCAAGGAATCTTTAGGTCTGCATAAACTGTAAAAGACAAACTTTCTTTCCATAGCATCAGAACTGTCCATACTAAATAGTTTACATTTTATTCCATATAGAAAGCAGCTTAACACTGTTGACATTAGGGAAGCTTTTGTGTAAAGCCAAAAATGTGTACACATAATGCAATAAATAGTTATGACTATGCTATTCAGGTGTTATTACAGGTGTAATGAAATTTCACCAAGATCTCTAGAGTCTGCATCACTTTGCAATAAATTGGCACTTGGTCTTTTTCTATAGGTTACATTACAGATTGCAACAACTACAAAATGCAAATAGTCCTTTTTATCTTTGCCCATACGCTGTTTGAAGCATACACTAGTTTTAATGGTTAGCAGCAACTTCTTAGAAATAAAAATAAGTTTAACTCATACTAAAGAGGCAACATTTCTTTGAGATCCCTGGGAACAGTTAGATAGCACAATACCTAATCTAGTATACAATTTTACCCAGTGAATTTTGTTTTTCTTTAACTTATATACGATTTACTTTTCACTAACATTATATATAAGTACATTATTCCTACCTTTTTTGCCATGAAAAGTTCATCCGCTGATGGAATTTTGACTCCAGAAAAAGGATCCTTTTTTTTTTTTTTTTTACCCACTTCATGTTTGTATTTCCATCTTGATTTTTTATTTCCATCTTGATTTTTTTTCCCCCCATTTCATTTCCTCATCTTTTTTTGGCTTCTTTTCTGACTTTCTGAATCCATTTAAAAACTGTAATCCTATTTGGAGAAATAAAATGAGTTAGTTAATTATGTCAAGTACACAGAAAAAGACAACCTGAAAAGATACAGATAAGCAAACACTATCCCTGCATGTATATCTGAGGAAAACACTCTATCTTTAAGTTTCCTGAAGAATCAAATGCTGTGATTTTTGTGAAAGGAAGCGAAGTATATTGAGAAAATTGTCCTTACTGCAACTTTGGAAGTTTTGACATTGTGTAAGAGAGGAAAAAGACCTTTGTTGCACAGTGGTGACAACCCTCAGTAAATACAGTGTTTGTGCACTTCTGCTATTTTATTAAAATAAAAAATAATTATCACACACTTTAATAAAAGCTGAGTAATGTCACAATTATACACACATACCCCATGCTGAACATCACAGTATTCTAATCATTTAACAACTAGAAGAATTTCCCAATTCTCTTTCCATTTTGTTTCGCCATTAAGGAATGCATCCCTTCACAAATATACATACTGACTTTACAAGGCAACTCAAAAAAAAATGTTCAGCCATGGCAGAGACTGTCATGAAGGAAGCAGAAGTGAGTATTTGGGGCAAGGTCCTATTACGTTAGGTGCCGTCTCATTCAAAGTTGGTTGCAGATGGATAATAGGTAGTACACTGCGATTTCCATGCAGCAAATGGGGGTGCTGGGAAGAGATGCTGCATGCTCTCAGTGGTTCTCAAGCTGTTTCCACCTCCATGATGTTGCCCTTCCAGTGACCTGCTTTCTTCAGAATTTATTTCAAAAACTAAAATAGCCTTTCCGGGCTACTTTGAAATTAGTTTACTTTAGGATCAGCTTACCTTAAAATAAATAAAATTAATAGAAATGTGTACAGTGATAGTCATCTGTTTGTTCCTCTCCATTTAGTAAACAAGAAGTCACTGTGATTGCGCACCTTTTTGTCCCATATGCACTTAACTCATAAGCAATTATATAATATTATGATTTTGTATAGTGTAGGATACCTTTACTATTGTAACAGTAGGATGTTGTCCCAATAGCTTATTCTTACAGAGCACTTTTGTCCCTTGAACTATGGATCAACTTACTAACAGTGACTGCCATGTGAAGCTGCTACTCTGCATTAGAGGTCCAACACAGCTGCCTGACCTATCTGTGTTTACATGACTGATTTCAATCTCTTGTTCTTAAAATCCCGCTAATTCACCTGTTTCAGTGTAGTTTACTTTGTTGCCAGTAAGCCTTTCTTCCATATCTTTCTATACCCTAGTTTAAACATGCAGTTTAGACAGAAAGCATTCTCTTTGAAATACTATGTGTTTATAAGACTATATAACAAAATGTGATCTGCAAAGGTAAAATATTAAGTTGTAATTTTAATAGGGCTATTCGGCCCGATCAATTGATTCATTCACAAATCCAGCTGTAAAATCAAGAAGTCAGATGTCTATGCCATTCCCTGAAAAGCACTGCCAATACCAAATTACACATTCCCGTCACCCCAAACTGCAGCTAATTTTCTTCTGCTCCATATAGCACAGGCAACATTTGTTAAGTATCGCAATACAGGCACTATTCAATGGAAGTTTTAATGTGAATTCAACACATTCATTAATTTACGGAAATTTTCCCCAAAATGCACACATTTGACAATGTGCAAGAAAGACTTGCCTCATTTCATACTGTTTCTTAATGACTGAAAGGCATGTGTTGATTTTTCACTTCGGTGTTTAGCATTTATACTGTTTGAAAGCTGATGTTTGTGTTCCACAGCATGTGCAGAAGTGCCAGGGAAAAATAATTAATTTCACTTTTGAATAAACATCAGAAGTCTCCCAAAGAGGGAAAAGAAAACTATTTGAAGGTATTTTAAACCATCACTTTCAAACCTAGATGAAACTTGGAAGGTTAAACCCTGGATCTCCTGCCTCCCTTTCAGCAAAGAATTGCTCTCATGGAGCAAGAGGTCCTGGAGACCTGGCCCCCTGAGCAGGCACTCAGGCAAGATGTTTTGAAAACAGGCAAGATTTCATCAGGATGTCATTAGTGCTTTGTCAGAAAGTTTTTGAAATGAGTCGTCTTCTGGAAAATACTCTATTTTTAAAAACATTAGCTTTTTCTGATGGATTTTCAGGAATTTTCTGCTGAAGCAATTTGTTGAAGCAATTCAATGGGCTGTCACTTTAAGCAAGGATCAGACCATGATGTGCTTGAGATTTTAAAATCCAAACCATGAAGACATATATTCGTGAAGAATATTGCCGTGAACACAATGTGGCCTTAAGAACCCACTCATTTCTGGTTCTGTACTCTCCAATGGTCTTCTACCTTTGAAATCACTCAGTGCCAACCAGGAAACCCATATGTCTTCAGAACTTCTTTTTTGTTTGGTTGGTTTTTATAGTCTTCCACCGTCAAAAGATGTTTTTTTCTTTACAAATGTCCTGCTTTGGAAACCTGCACTGAAAACTGAGCTGCTTCAATTAGCATGTTTTATTTGTCTATGTTTCTGTTTCTTGACTGCATGTGCTTAGGTCTTCAAAGCAGATCTTCAGGGCAAATTCTTGTGGATATCCAATTCCCCAATGCATTTCCCACAAATAGCCTGTAAGATATATTTAAAAATCAGATATTTTGTTTAACATTCTTTCTAGCTGACCTTTTGCTTGTCACAGTGACCTCATCCTACCCTTTCTTCTAGTTTCAGTGTTTCCTCTTATCTGTTCCTTTCCTCTTTCCTTCACCTCTCATTCTCATTTGGTTCTTTTCTCTCCTCACACTGCAAACATGCCTTGTTTCTTCTCCTATCTAAAATCTCCCACCTTTCACCTCACTTACATCTGTAATCTCCATCCCATTTCTCTTTTCTCTCTAAGCAGACTGAAGATGCTCTTTAAAATAACTCCCTGAATTCCTCCCTTCTGGTTCTACCTTGTATTTCCCAAGGTGCTTCCTTCCCCTTTCTCCTTGCAGAAACCAATACAGCAGTTCCCTAGCTACCTCTCTGCACTCCTACCCCATTCTCACCTTCCCGGCCTTGTCACTATCATGAACACTATCGAACAGACTCCACTTGACCACCTCTCCTTTCTCAATTCCCAATATTCCCCTTTTCCTCAAAGTATCTTCCCTTCTCCTGCTTTCTGGAGGTGTTCCTCAAGTTTCCCTTCTCTTCCTCTTCTATACCTTGTCTGTGGGCAATCTCATACACCCATGCAAACAAATCACAATTCCAGTAAAACAGATTCAGAACTCTATTCCATATCAATTCTTTCCAGACATGTCTCCTCCTATCCAAGAGGGAGTCCTGGGCCAGTCTCCAGATATCACGCTTGGGTGACTAAAAGCCTTTAATGTTCGTAAGTCCTTTCACTTATATTCATCTTTGATCGTGGGGAGCAATACTGCTTCCAGCCGTGGATGTTCACAAGCAGAAACATGGGATCCTGTCTTCTTGCTGAGTCTCCCATCTGTGTTCTGATTCAGTCCGCATCATGTTTCCACACACTATCTATATACAATAGTCCTTATTGTCTCTACTTATTGCTGAAGTTCTTGTCCTGCCGCTCATCTTGATTAGCGCAATGCCCTTTTCTCTGGCCTTCACAAAAGCACTCTTACCCGGCTCATTTCGGGCCCCAGCTATATAAATCATTTTCCTGGCCTGTTGTTCTGACTATACCCATTATCTTTCAACCCTTTCAATGATTCCTTTTTCCTCTGGGACATCAAGCTTATTGTGACTCTCTTAACTTTCAAAGCCCTTCATGGCTTACTCCCAACTTGTCACTTTTTATTCACTATCAAAATATAAATGCCCAGCATCAGTCGGCCCCAGATGCCAGTTTCAATTGATCAATTTGTTAAATTTTCCAACAAGCATCTTTTGTGCTTTCTCCCTTGCTGCCCCTCAGGCTTGAGAAGAGCCTGCATGTGCATTCATAAAACCAACTGTTATCTTCCTTTGAATCCCTTATTAAAATTCTCCTTTGCCAAAAACTTGAAAATGGTTAGCTTACAGGCGCATGGAAAGCACCCCCTAGCATGATCTCCTTATTCCCTTATTCTTATCCATCTGTGGTCACTGGTCTTATATTTCAATTATATTATTATAACCTCTTTGGGACAGAGGCTGGCTGGCTGTTTTACGTTTCTGCAGCACTTAGTGCACAGCGGTTCTAGACCACAATTTGGACTGCAAGGTGCTGTGGTAACACAAATGAGAAAAGGGAAAAAAAAAAAAAAAGTCAATATAAAGAAAAGCAGCAGACTTGTCCACGAGGCTACCTCTGAAAAGCAAACGAGCAAGCAGTGCAGAGTGTTTTCTTTCAACATTTTGTATTAATGTTTGCAAGAAACTTCCTGCTGGCTTCACTCAGTGCAAAAAGGAAGACTAGACTTCTTGTTCTGGTTTGGACAGCCGGGCACAGGAAGAGGAGCATGGCAGACAAATAACACACGAGTAAAGACCTTTACATATTCATGGCTATAAGCTAAACACAGACTGTATTTTCTAGAAACATCGCTTTGGACATGCTCAAAGAGCCAGGTCAGTTACAGCAAACAGAGTATCAGACAGTTTAAGCTGGTTTGAGCTTCCAGCTCATAAAAAGATGCATACTTACTTTCTCCTGGTTTCTCTCTCTCTTTTTTTTTTTTTTTTTTCCCAAACAGGGCTGGGATTGATAATTATTTCAAACTAGTCAGTGGTACAATGATAATCCGTTATTTGCCTGCTGTTTTCAAGCACCCATCTCACTAGCAGAGCTAAATTGTTCAGTGATTCTTTCCATTGCAACACCGTTAAGTTTTATGTTATTTTTTTTTTGAAGGCAGGCATAGGATAATGAAAAAAATAGCAACTCAAGTACACACTGCGCTGACTGTGTGCTTTCTGGGGGACTGTCCAGAACACTCCTGGCCTTCCTTAATTTTAAAGGCTGGGAAAAAAAGTACCCTACACCATATCCAGCATTTTAAAGTAACCGCAGCCAGCCCTCTTATAATTAAACCACTCCCCTCCATTCACTTTCTTTCTAAGTTTGCTGTAACCAAAATTGCAGTGTCCACAGTGAAAGAATTCAGGAGCTCTATTCTCTTTCATTATAGCTAAACTTTTGCTACATCGGTGATTCTCAAAAGAAGAATTGTTAGTAGTGGTTTTCTCTCTGGCTCAAAATCATAGCACCTATTTCTACTTCTGTACGCACAGCTTGCCAGGGTGCATGCTGCTTACAAGACAGCGTCGTTCCTGCTCCGGGGTGGCTTTACGGGGCATCTCTGTGACTCGTGTACCTTGGGCCTGTGCTTTGTAGGATCTTCATCTTTTTACCTTTCTGAGGTAAGGCCAAGTGCTGCATGAACAGAACCCACTGAGTAGAAGCTGGGCACTAGATGTTCGCCTTTAGCAGCAACCAGACCGGAGAAACAAAGGAAAAATGGATTGGCCACATGAAAAGCCTTAGTTTTGTTTTGACTTAGGTTAATTCAATTTTGCTTAAAAAAAGTTAAGTTCCAAGAAGGAGAAATAAGTAAATTTACATAGAGATTAGGTAATAAAAGGTCTGTTGCACTATATTCTCATTGGATGTCATAGTTTGCACTCCAAGTCAGAATTGCAAAATATCACTTTTAAGGGGATATAGGTGTCTTAAATTCCTTTTTCATTTATTTTCTTTTAAATTTCACCTAAGAAGAGCTTACCTCTTTTGCCTTGCAATTCAGAGTGCTGCATGCATACAGACTCCTTATTGCCGTGCTTCTAAGCCGCAATGCCCTGCAGGCTCCCCCTCCTTCTGCCTTGTATCCTATTTGAAGACCTTAATGAAAGGGCCTGGTTCCAGAATCACAGCAGCTTGTCTGCACAACCAAATTCCATCTCCTAATGAGTTCCTCTAAATCTGCCATCAGGTGACTTTATTGACTCTATGATCATAATGAGGTAGCAGCTCACTTTCTGCAGTTTTGCTGGTTTCAAGCCTGAAGTTCTCCTCTGCTCCTGGACTTTAGCTGATACTTAATGATCAGGAATCAAGCAGGGTTTTAATGTCTGCAAGAAATGTCTCTGAAGTGCAAAAAGCCCCAGACAGCAGTCTTGAAACTTTCCAGAGCCATATGACTCTCTAATGGTACACTAACAAACAGGAAATCAGCCCATCAGTAGCTAATTGACATATCTGAAGGTTTAATTGCTTCCCTATTAGAGAAGGTGATGCAGTATTCAAGTTGCCATTAAAACAAACACACTCTTTAATACATGAGGATTTATCTGAAACATATATCCCTCAGTTTCTCTATCTAATCTCCAAACCCTGTACGATTTAGTTTGAAACTGTGCATCTCCCAACATTGTTTCACTCTTTCGTTCCAGGGCAATTGGAAGATTGTCCTATGACACGTGAATAGGTACAAGCTGTTCAGGAAAAAACGCAATCTTTAATGAGTGCTGTGCAGGCAGTCCAGACACACATGGAGTCCCATTACCCTCAGGAGTCTAAGAGAAATTTTACTTAGCGACAGCATCTTCCGATATGGCTGTGAAGTATCAGGCACACTTTTGTTCTCATATATCTAATAAGGAGATGGAAGGGTGGAATATGAAAGTGAAGAGGCCACCTGCCTCTGTCTGTTTTGTCAGGGGTTTCTTTAACTTTCTCACCTATAATCTTTAAATAGTTTTCATTGGCTTCTTATCTATTAAAAATGGATGACGTAGTTCTAATTACATTTGAATTCTGCAGATTCCACTCAGTCCTGAGCTCCCTTAGAAGCTGAGCAAATCTCATTCAGGGCTTGGAAATGTTTATCTACACTTCTATTTTTTCTCACAATTTTTGGTCTTTGTTTCATGCAAGATTATAATTGGGGATGTTCAAGCACCAGCACATCTGTTCTCAAGATAATTCTCTTTCAAGCCCTAGAAGCAACCTCAGAAGTTTTGCAACATGCAACGTGGTTTTGGAGATTGGATGGAAACTTTCAGATAAACTCTCAGCTTTTCTAATTTGTAGACTGAACAGAACTGAAGTTGAGATTCAAATCTTCTCTCTACTAAGTTTGGTAAGAAATGTCAAGTATACTTTTTGAAATTTGAAGCACTTAGCTAGGGAACCTAAGCCTTTACATTTCTGCTTTAAACTTAAGGAGAGATCTTTTTACAATTCCATTTTCACTGATCCAGTGTTTTTCACTTTTTCCCCTCCAGACTTGTAGAATTCTCACACTGCTGGTGGGAATATGTATGCATATATGTGAGTATGTGTGCGTGTGTGTAATGTACAGTTAGTGTAATCCTTTAGGTATTAGGTTAGGACTGTTCCCAATAACATCCTCTCATAAATAGCACCTTTTAGCAGAACATCTGGAATCAGTATTGATGCTACTACACTTTCCCCTGTTCAGTCTTTACGTTTGTTCCATACCCATGGCAAAAGGAAGAGAAGTTGGTAATAAATATATCACTTTTGGCTCCCAAATTTTATCTCAATGCTTTAAAAAGTAACTCTGTGTATTATAATCATGTAATAGCATTCACTGGCTCTTCTAGCTCTAACCACAATATAGCTACAAAACTTATGAACTTGAATGGGGCCAAAATGGCCAACATGAAAAGACTCAATCCTCCCATCAGCAATGGAAACAGGGAATAGAAACAGAAGAGCATGTGAGAAGAAGAAAGACAAGATGGTCAAGTGTGAATTTAAATAATGGAGGCAAGTATCGTATCTCCAAAGGACGCTTTCAAACGTGACTCCCTAAAACAGGATTTGCCAACAGAGAAGGCCCTGCAGCCCAGCTAACTCGGATGAGGTGACCTCGGGCATTTGAGTGCACACACATGCAGTACACCCGCGTTAGCTGCACGGTAAGACTGGAGTCGTGCAGGCAAGGCTAGAGCTGGTCTCAGTCTGCTTCGGACCAAGTCGGGTATTCCCCGTTCCTGCCGCCCCGCACACCGTCTCAGAGCAGTCTCCCTGCATACACACCAGCTGACTGCTGTCCGTAGAGTAGACTGGCTGGGTAGACTCAGCATCCTTGTTTCACAGCACCACGTCTCAGACCAGCGCTGAGTTCAAATGGAAACCTGAGCAGATAGTGGAGGCTGCTGATCCTGGTCAGCCCCCGTGACAGCTGCCTCGAGGGGCTGCCATTGCTTAGGGACTGCATGGCCAAGCTGCTACAGAGATGCCATTAATCTTGACTTACTGATCACTTGGACTGATATTAGAGGAAAGAAATTGTTGAATTCACTGCTCTCATTCCAAAGAGAAATGGCTATCCATGTTTCACCATTGCAGAGGCACCCTAGCTTGAAGTCCTAATTCTCCAGCATAAAGGTGATGAAGGTGTGAATGCCTGCTGCCACCGTTATTTGAGGGAAGGCTGGCATTTGCATGACAGTGGCAGTAGTAATATGTGTATCACAGACCGGTCTCTTAAACCTCTTCAGTAATGCTCGATGCAGCTTCCTTGGACCCACAAGCACTTTCTTGTTTTTATTTGAGTTGAGATTCAGCCAACTTTGTCTTGCAGATGCTGTCAAATATTTAGGGAACAAAACTGATATCAAGGAAGTGTTTCTATGTCATTGGAGTTTGTCATACAAAAAACAATAGACAGGTTTTTGGACTGCTTTAGAAATACATTATTCTTTTATAAAATCCTATAGAGAATATAATTAAAAAGCCCCATACCTTAAATCCTTTTAGTGTTCTTAAAAGGCTAAAATTGTTATCGTATCTACCCGTCTCCTTTTTAGCAGTAGGAAACTTTGCGAACTAGGAGAAAACTGTCCATTCTTGCTTGGGCCTACAGGATTTTAAACCATGTGAGAGCTTGCACCTTCAGAAGAGTATTCCATAGAATTATGGGACCAGGAATTACATTTACTTGGAACAAAACAACCATTCCTGTTTCTCCTCCATGTGTCTAATGTGTATGGCATGTGTGCAGCAAGGCATTTTCTCTTACTTTGCCCAAAAGAAATTCAAATAAAGGCCATCTGAGGTTGTCAAACTCTGGGATTGATGAGGACAGTGGCACCATATTGCATCCTTTCTGGTGTAATCCCAAATTAAAACAACAGCCTGTTTTTTTTTTCTGTGATTTGTAGAAAACAAAGAAGGAAGCCTGCTTTGTGCTCAGACAGGCCTACAAAGGATTCCACAGCAAAATGCAACAAAATACTAAGTGGAAAGGTCAGCCACGCCTTGGCTAAGGCATGGTCAAGAGATCTCCAACTTAGGAGAAACAAAATCCCCAACCAGAGATCTCAGGCACAATTATGTACAGGTTCTTCACGGAGCTGATGCTTTCCCAAGCCTTGCTACTTACAGCTCCAGGCCTCTTTCACCCTATCCCATGAACAAATTTTGAGAGAATTAATCTACGTGGGGCCTTCCACTGGAGGTGTTACTGGGATTCCCTTATAAGCTTTTTTCTCCTTTGCATCCAGCTAGCTAGCAGTGGGGCAGGCACGATATGGAGAAGGATCATTGAATAGCTTTTTAGAATTGAAGGACCGTTCTCAGCTGTAGCCAGCTTTGCTTAAGCAACTGGTTTTCCTATGTCATCATGATAGTAGCTACCATATCACAGACCTTAACAATAACGAAAAATTAAATGGAGGAAGAAAATAACATTTGGTAATGATGATTTGAGCTCCAGAGACAATAGAAGTAAGTATGCCTTTTAAACCTATAATCCTAAAAAAGACCAGTTTATGACTCCAGCTCTGAAGGGTGTTGGGTCAAGCGAGGCAGGAGAGAAAGTTCACCTGGTGAGAGGACTAACCTGGCTATGCATTGTGGCTGCTCCATGGCAATCGTGGGATCGGCCACGTGATTGCAACACCACTCTCTGGTCAGTGTGATGGTTTCAGATATTCCCTCTGGGTCAGCCTTTTACTTATACATTTTTGTGTCCATAAAGTTGGAGAGATGAGGTTTCACTAGTTGACACATTTTAGCAGTACCTTGGTTATTGCTGCTGCCTGAGAAGTTCATGAGAGTCCTTTATTTTTATCAGGATAATTCACTAAGCAGAGACACATTTGGAAACAATTAAAAAAAATAATGGGCCAAACTCAACTCAGTATAACCCCATTGAATTAAGTCACCGAGTTTAGCCTGGGGAATTAGTTTTATTGCTTCAATGATAGTTTTGACCTCAAATGGTTTTTCCTTAGTCCGCTTTAGACTGGGAAAACTGAGTTTAAGAGTATTTAATTGTTCTTCTCTTCATCTCTACACGGTGGTGATTCCACTTCTATAAATATAAGTGTGATCCACAGCAATCTTGCTGATCACGTAAGGATTAAACAGGCAGAATATAAGATTTGGATTTTTTTCTTAGGCATAAAAGTGATTCTTTGTATAAGTGTTAGGAATAATTGTTGTTATTTATAATATTATTCAAAGGCTGCAGTTGGACTGGTGCTTCTTTGTATTTATCATAATGTCAGAATAGAGAATGCTTTTCAGACAAATACAGGGGAACAGTAGATAGCAATATACTGTGACAAATAGGTATGGGTTATGCTAGCTATGACATAGAGTTAAAGTGTTCTTTGGTTTTAATTAAGTTTACAATCAAGGGGAGTGTGTGTAGAAAAGGAGAAAAAAGGGGAAGAGTCCCCACTGGTCTTTCTATGGCCAGCAGGCTATGTTTGGCCAGGATCATCACAAACCTTAAGAAAGGAAGTGAAGAAAGAGAAGTTTCATACTTTTTCTCAACAGGGTCAATGGGGTAGCATGGGGAAAAGAATAAAAGGTTGTTATGGAAAAGGAAGTACGGTGAAGAGAATACCCAATGTCCCCATAAAAGACAACTGAGTCTGCTGCAAAGGGTCTTAATGGTAAGACTGTGTGCACAGAAAGACTGCCTTTCCCTTCTCTCTATGTTGGGTATCTTTCTGTGATCCCCAGAGTAGGAAAATTATAAAACCCTGAAGAGGACTTTTTTTCTCTCTCATATAGTCAAATAAACTGCCGGTTATGTCCCATTCACAGGCAGAAAACATAGCAAGCACCAAGAACTTGGCTTGATTTCAGACCCCAGCTCATGATTACAGAGCTTGAAGCCAAAGGTGGGCAAAGGTTGTTAAACTTCAGCTTTCACTAATTCTAGCAGTGCAAGAGGAATCAAACTTCTCCCTCGAAACCACTTAGATTAAACCCAGATGAATTCCCCGCGTTGCTGATGTGATCACTTGCTGGATAGTGTTATCCCTCGGTGCAAACAACATTAATTAGATTTGGAGTAATGAAACTGACTGGTAAATAGAAGAATGAATCCAATGGACATTCATCTCTTGTCTGAGCAGGTCAAGGGATTTGTCCAGTACCTTAGGCATCTCTGGTTCTTGTTGTTCATAGAGATGAATAATTAAAGGCTATCAGGCGTGAAGTCTACCACAGACTCATGGCTACCGGGAACCAGCTACTACGTGTGCTTTATTAAAATTCTGCTTAAATTATTGGTAGCGCTGCATTACCAGTAAGAACTAACTGATCTGCATCATACAGGGTCATTTGCTCCTTCCCACTCCTGCTTACTAATTAATTCTGGCTGCAGCCGTGCATTAGGGGAGGTGCTGGAGGCATACAGATGCTGTGATATATTCAAGTCATACATCAAAGGAGGTTACTGAACTATTAGCCTTGAAGAAAGAATCTCTGGCAAGATTATTAACATTCATGCTTCTTTGCCCTGGATTCCTTCTTTTGTTTGGATGCACACCAAGAGTTTCTCGTGTACACCTAGCTTTTCCTGTGTTGCTGTTTCTGCTGGCAATTTGGCAAACTTCTGTGAGATACAGAGGCGATAAGCACAGCACTTGCCTTGTGCAATTCTGGGGATAGGAAGCTAATATTTTAGTGCATTAGTCCTACATGAGCTTTGCATTATGCTCACAGTGTGCTCTCTCCTGGGTTATTTGTCTGTTAGCATCACCATGAAAGAAATGTTTGCATTGCTAACACTTTAGAAGTGTATGCTTCATCTTCCCCACCATTTCCCATGTCTAATGTCATTTGCTGGTCGGAGTCTTACTATCATTTGGAAGCCTAGTTCTCATATATACTCCTTAGCTAGACAATGCTGCAAAGCTATAATGCTTCCTTTTGGGGGAGGGGGGATGTAATTTTTGGTATGATTTGCTTTCCTTATGCTTTGAGTATTATGTTTTATACAACTAGCCTCGTCTAAAAATATTAGGTTCTAGTTCCTTACATCTCTAAAGTCTTTGAGTTGGAGCAACTTAAACATGAATGAATTCAAGCTTGAGAGAAATACAGCAGAAGCTGAGAAGAGGATCTGAAAGAGAAACTATCAATAGGCAGTCTGAAACCCTGGGGAAGTATCATACAGAGAGTATGATCAGCAAAGGTTTGAGGATGAGTACTGCAGAACCAGGAACTGGAGGACAGTACGACTTCAAAGCCTAGGAACCCGGGTAATGGGGAGATTCGACACACAACTTGACTGAACTGAAAAAGGATGATAAAGAGAACCAAGGGAAGATTGGAGAAGGTGTAAATTGCACCAATATGAGCTATGTTGCGCTCTGTTTTAGCTGCTGGGAGTTAAAAGTTCATTGTTTCTTGAAATATAGGCGTTAGCACAGTTAAAGTTGTATATTTGCACAATGCTTGCTGTCTTGCAAAAGAGAAAAAAAAGTCTTAGCTTGAAGATCTATTTGAAAATGGGAAAAGAACTGAAGGTATACGTAAAATTCAAGAGAAAGATGTCGTATTCACTGTAAACCCTTGCTTTTACTGAGAAAGCCTATGAGAGTGCCAAGAAAAAACCTTCAATCTGGATGAGCTGTCTCTTTACATCAGCATCCTGAGCATCCTCAAAATGTGAACTTAAGAAAGTACTGGCCAGTAGGAATTTAGGAAACTTTTTGTTAGCAAACGCACATTAATTAACGCAAAAATCAATGTTTTATGGAAAAAAATCCATTCTGAGCATTTCTTATTTTGACAAAATTTTGAAAAATGTTTTGAAGATATCATAATATTGTATTTTGACAGTTTTAAAAAATGCCTTTTTCAGCATAACATTTTGATGCTTTGAACATCTGGAGTGATCAAATAAAATATTTGAGGTTTTCATCTCAGTTTGAGACTTTTTTTCAAAATCTCAGAAATTTTCAGAGGATAAGAACATTATTTCCAACCCACCCACAGTGGTCGGTATCTATTTCAGCAGCAGTCGACTTACTTATCCATCCCATATGGACATTCGCTGATTTGAGCCAACTCTAGCTGTTTGAACTGTCTTCTAAACACCTGATACCATGGACTCACAAGTGAAAATACATCCCCTTTAAATTTCTCTCTTAAAGATCATCAGTTATAAAACTTTTGAAACAGAAGCATCCTGTCTCAGAGCTACACAGCAGACATGAATGAAAAAGGAGCCACCCCTGGGACATCTCCAAACAATACTAAAATAGTAAACCATGAATACATCTCAGTCAGAAGTGTTAGACTTTGTTTTCGTATTAAGCAATAATACAGGGAAGTGTTTCCTGAGCATTTTTAATTGAAAAAGCTCTTAAGCTTTTTAAAATCGCCCATGGACTCCTTATCCTTTCAGAAACTTCCACTGTCACGGTTTACGTTTGCAACCATACAAAAATCAGCTTATAATCTGAATGTTTGGGTTTGGTTTTTTGTTGTGTTTTTTGGTTTGTTTTTTTTTTTTTCATTTATTTTCTCATTGTTTGCTTGCTGACTTACATGTCTAAGTATCAGAGAACAGTCATGTCATGTCATTTTGGAGGAGGTGGGAATTTAAAATTATTTTGTGGCCTATCATCTGATTGCCTTTGGTCCATGGAACAAAAAGTGAATAAAATAATGGTAGGAAATTTGTCTGATGGTAGAATGAGTAAAAACGGTAATATCAGAGACTCTGCAATAGAAAGTAGATATTTCCAAGGTCTGAAATTCAAGAAATACTCAATTTTCTTGAGTTTTCACAGCTGTCATATTCTCAGCGAAACTAAAGAAGTGCTTTTTTCCCATTCATTTCAGTTTGCAAAGAAGCAAAAGATCAAGTTTGTAGTTGAAACCTAAAATAAGAAAAAAACCTACTCAACCTAGTTTTTATATGTTTATTATTTTTTTAAGAAGAACAAGGAAAGAACAGGATACAAGAAAGCCAGTTTGGTTATAATTTTTGGAAAATCCTACTAATTTGCAAGACATGGAATGGCTTCAGAAATTTTGGTTTAAACTGTTACAAGTTTATGGCAATTTTGGGCAGGTTCTGAGGCTTGAAACAGGGACTCAGATACTGTGAGAATCAGCGAGGCCCTAGCCACATCCTGAGTTTATGAAGTTGTCTGGGTCCCCTGCTCAGTGAGGAGGAGAAAAGCAGGATGAGCTTTTGAAGGTGAGAGACACTTGATCGAGGTCTGGGCTGTGACTTTGGCACAGTACCTTGCCCAAAAACTGTGGCTAGTTGATCCCACTTGGAGCTCACAGATAGTCAAAGAACAAGCAGAACTGGGATGTGAGCAGATCTGAGATCTAAAGGACAGGGAGCAAGATGGATATCAGCTCTGCTTAGGCCCAGAAAAGCAGCAAAGATTTGCTGTCTCACTCAGAGGAAAACAGACTGGTTAAGGTCTCTCTTCACAACTGGCATGAACAACTGGCATAAATTTAACATTTACCTCAAAATTTGCATACCTCAAAAATAACAACTGATCAACAGCAAAACCAGGCTGATGCTAAACCTTCTGAGCAATTTCACCTTTGCAGCTCATCAGTCAGTGTTGCTCAATTATTTGTGATGTAAAGTTAGATACAACTGATGAGTACAGCACTGATCATCCTCAAAGTGGCGAGGACTCCTGTCTCCTTTACATCATGCCATGCACGAGCTGGACAAGATAACAAAAAAGCTCTGGAGCCTACCAGGAAGTTTTATATCCTGATGGTTCAAGCACTTCGAATCTCCTTCAAGAATAACATTTCCTGAATGCATTAGACACCAGGAAACCATGCACTTTCATGCATCAAAAGCATATTATATAATATACATATGTACACAAATATGCGCACACTGACACAGTATGCGTAAAGAGGGTTTGCACTTGTGGGAATTTCAAAAGAAAGCAGCAGCACAGCTACAGTGGCATGTTTGGTAGAGCTGGGGGAGAAACAGGCACTGGTATGCCTCATGAAAGCATGCGAAGCAAAGCCTGGGATCAAGTATTTCTGTATTTTTTTACTCTTTGGAGCAATGAAGACATCACTAAAGCTAACTATCTAAAAAAATAATAATTATGTCATGAAGCTCACTGAGTACTTTAACAGTCTTCACAGTTTGTTAGTGAAAAGTTACTCAGCACAGGTGGTTTTGCAATGATGCATTGAAAAAAATCCATGGTGTTTAGTGGCTCTCGTATACATCAACCTGTGGAAGCTGTAACGCTCCTGCTCGGGGCTGTAATACAAAACACACTGGCCAGATGCAAGACTTCAGACCAGAGCTTCAGACAGGAAAGGCCTGTTGTCTCTAGGATATGTGAATATGAATTGGCACTAGCAGTTTGGTGACGTTTCCATGGGATCAGCATTCTCTTTCTAACCACTGCCGTGCACCGCTTGAATCAAAGATCTGCCTTCTCCAACAAAATGGCTTTCCAGAACATGCCAGCCAGATCCTTTAGGCTAATTCCTGAGGAATGACTGTTCCCGTTGCCCAGACAAGAGCGGGCACAAGCAGCACACAGCCCCGCTCCCAGCTGGCCCCATCTGGCTGCCTGCGCATCAGCAGTGCCTGCGGAGAAAGTCCGTGGCCCAGAGATCGCTTATCACCACCACGAGGGATGGGGACCTACTATCAAGGCGGTGGGGATGACCCACTGCCTGGGGGTCAGGGGAAGGGCAGACGGGCCAGGACAGCCCACACTGCTGCTGCCCTGAGGGAAGACCACGCTGAACTGTGGTTTAATGCTGGCTGAAGCTGTCCCCGAGCAAAACTGGCCACGCTGAGCAGAGCTGCAAACCGCACTTAGAGCCAGCTGCCTCGCTCACCGGTTATGACCACTGCGGCAGCAGTCACGTAGGCACGTCCACGTCTGTCACGGCGAGCAGGCTCTCGAGAGCCAGCAGGGCAGTGGAGGGCTGCCGGGGAACCCTGAATTACCCAGCTCTGGGAACAGACCGGGTTTCAACCCTAGGCAAGTCAGCTCAGCAAGCTGCACCAGCTCTGAATGCACCTGAAACCTTCACCAGCTCTGAATGTACCCGGAAAGGCATGAAGATTCTCCCTCCTGCATCTGTCAGACTGCAGATTCCCACCCTTGTGCCTGCTTTGAGCTAAAGACTTTTTCACGTGTTTAAAATAATAGCCCTCCACCAAAGCAATATTTCCCTTTGCCCTATCATTTCCAGCTGCAGATTCCCACCCAGTCCCTGTTTTGAGTTACACTTTAATAAATATACTTGCAATTGAAATCATCTTTCCTTTTTGTCCTTCTCGTGCTACAGATTCCCACACTGACCCTTCCTTCAAGCCACAATTAATACATAATTTATGTCTGAAATAAAAATCATCTCCTCCTCCTGCCTTACCCATTCCAGCTGCAGTTTCTCATTGCCATCCCTGCTTTGAGCCATGATTAATACATATGTTTAAAATAAAATAATAAAAAAGTAATCTCTACCCTCTGCTCCCCAGCTGCAGGCTCCCATTCCTATCTTATCCTGCATTTCCAGGCCGCGAGCTCTCCCAGCGCTACCTCCCAGTTGACAACAGACCCTCCCCCTCATGGCAGCAACAGCCTCTGAGGCACCTCTTCGTGGATCACTTCCATCTCCTTCAAGGATCAAACCCCACAACGTGTGAGGTAGAGATGGCCACAACCCTTTCTTACATCACTGGCACTTTCAGCAACAAAGGAAAACATAGATAAATGCAGTAAGTTAACAGTCACTGAAACAGGGACCTGCCAGTGAGGGACACGCCTGGGATTCTCTCTTCTCACCCCACAGGGGTTTGCTGTGATGCCCAATGACAACCAGTTGAGCCTCTGCTTCAGTTCTACCTCAGCAAAGATTTCCAATTGAATAATTGAATAAAACTGAGCCCGAGTGACTGCATAGCCTGGTGTGAGGCTTGGCCTTGATGGGTAGCCCATGGCACTGGTTCCAGGGCCTGGATGATGCTGCCCATGGAGCTGACCGGGACAAGGATCCTGGGCAGTAATCAGTTCCTAACCCTTTCTCCCCCCTACCAAATACAAATAGATAATCTACCAAAATGCTTCCTGCATCCATTTATTTACTCAAAAATCCTTTCACTGGTGAAACTTTTCAAAAATGTACTGATGGTATTTCACTGAAAAAAAAAAAAAAAAAAAAAAAAAAAAGTCTGTATCTTTGCCCTTCTCCTTCAGTGAATGAAGCATCAGCAGTCTTCAGTGGGATGGGAAAGAGACTGCCACTGGTGCTGGCAGGAGGGGAGGGCGGCCCGGAGTCCTTTACCATCAGCCTCAGAGGAGCAGTTGGCAGGGATGACCTCCTGAGCACTATTCAGATGGGATTAGGGTTTGAAGCTGGTTTCCCAGTTGCTTTGGCATTTGCCTGAATTGACACCTGAAACCTCTTCACACTGCCTGCATCGTCAGATTTTTCCCTACCCTCTTCAGCAGCCATGAAAAAAACTTTTTTGGGTAGGAAAGGTGAGGGGAGAGAGGAGAGGAGAGGAGAGGAGAGGAGAGGAGAGGAGAGGAGAGGAGAGGAGAGGAGAGGAGGGGACTGGAGGGGATTTCAG
>KL255024.1:35380-52280 GCA_000699545.1 Podiceps cristatus
GGGAGAGGAGAGGAGAGGAGAGGAAGGGCCTGGAGTGGATTTCCGGTGCCTCTGAATCAGAGCGGAGATCAGATATCCTGGATGCCATAGTCCTGCCATCCCGGCCAGCACTTCAGTGCCTCCCCGTGCCGCTGGTACAGTCAGTCTGACTGTGCGCACTGGCACGAGGCTGACAGAAAAGCTTTGTTCTGGACCGGGGGGTTTCCAGTGCAGCGAGTCTCACTGTTGCTCGTGCATCTGCTCCTTCGAAGGACTCGTGCAGAAAGGGCAGGACACGGAGCGCTCCCACCCCGACCCTACCACATCCAGGATGCCCCGCTCTCATTGCTGTCATTAGCTCTAAATGTTTTTACTGCAGATACTTGACTAACTTATTTCTATTGGATTAATTAGTTTTCACATGGTACAGTTAGCAGGAGTAACGGCTTGTTTGTTGAAAGCAAATGTCCTCCTGAAAGATGAAGCAGTGTGAGTCGGCATGAGGACTGTCAGCTAGGTGACCTGGCCCTGTCTTGCACATGATGTATAATCTTATGCTCCCTTTACCTCGACATATCTATTTAGCTCAGAAACTCATCAAGGAAGAGCTAATCTGCTTTTGTATAAGTGCACTGTGCCTAGTACATTAAGGCCTGAGTGCAAGTTTGGTACCTAGAAGTATTGCTATAAGACGCAAAATAACAATTGTTCAAAATCACGGGAATCTGGGATTCTGTTTGGTTTGCTCATTAAAACAAGTATCTAAAATCTAAATTCAAATTCTATGTATCAATTGGCTCTTCTGCCAAGGAATGTACTTTTTTCTTACATAAGTAATCTTGAGATGAAAATGGTAATAGAAGGTATGTGGAAGCAGAGTCTGCTTCAGATACATTTCTCACTTCACCTCCTGGGAACAGGGATCAGCTTTTCATTTCTCAGAGCTAAATCCAGAAAAATATCCTCTGTTCCACTTGCCTCGGTGGATGGTGGAGCCCCTTCCAGGCATGGGAGTCCTGCCCTGCAAGTGTACTAGACCTGCTCTTCTCCACAAAACATTTTTCTTAATTCATTAGTGAAGCCCTTTGAGATCTATTCATGGAAAGTCCTGCAGAAAAGGGCGGCATTATTAATGAAAGCTTTCATATCTTTCTTACTTAGTAGGAGATGAAATGCAGCTGTCGGTGTTTGCTGTTCCGATAGCTGTACGGATGTTGGGCCATGACCCCGGTCCTGTACTCATTGCTACCTGCCCTGCTTCTCAGCTGCGCTCACGTCAGCTTTCATTTCCTTATTCTGGGTTGAAAAGTTTCTGTGACGCTAGTTTTAAACGGCATCACTTGCTTGAGAGCTGCTGGGGGATGACAAAGGATTGCCCAGTGTGTGCAGATATCCACAGGTTACAGGGCACAGGCCTTTCTGGTTGCTCATACCCTGCCTCATTTGTCAAGTCAAGTTGTTGGTAGCCTCCTGCTCCAGCTGCTGGGCACAGCTGGCCGGTGGGACCTGAGCTCTGCATGTCCGACGGGGCTCACCAAGGAGCAGGAGAGAAGTGCTGGCCCTGCACTGGTGGGTCCACACCAGCAGGCAGATTTCCCATCTGCTCCCCTTTCCTCCCCCTGCGCCCCGGCATGGGGCCCCGTGGATGCATACACTTGCTGCCACATGAGCCAACACAGAGAATTGCAGGTGCTGAAACAAAATTTGGCTTGAAATTTCACTTGAAAGCGAGTGACACATTCGGTCACATCGATGTGCTGAGGACTGAGCAAACTCAGCTGGCTTCTGCCTCAGGAGAAGGTATGTTAATAACAGGAAGTGTCGGGGGCCCCCTAAAGCTCTGAGGGCTGAGAAATCAGCTGTGGCTCACACCGAGTGTCTCTACTGCGGTGAGTTTGGTCAACATTCACTCAACAATAATGATCGCTTATATTAAATATTTAAATTCAGATTGTATATGAAATGGGGACACACAGACACACACACCCCAAAATGAAGTTAGGATTTAATAGTTGTTCTGCAGCCTTTCAGGCATTTGTGAACACTTTGTGGATGATGGATAGTTCTGCAAATATGACTTTCCCAGGAAAATCAGTCCATTTTGCAGCTGTAATGAATCGTGATATATAGTAGTCCAAACACTGCTTGCCAGCCAGCTACCTTAAGACAAGATGCTAAGGGAATATTTTTCTTGATTAGATAATGGGCTGGTTGAAATTCCTTCAGCTTTACTGAAACAGAAGTTAGCAATTTCAGACATATCAGATGATGCATCAATTTTCTGTAAACAGAAGACTGTGCAACCCACTTTATTGAAAAGCCCTTTATACTGTGCTAGATTTAATCTCTCAATTTGAGAAGCAGCCCCATGAAATAAGATGTTTGCATGCAAAATCTCCCAGATTTCCAATGGAAATATAAAACAAAGAAGAGCATGTTCCCTTGGGGACTGCACCTATCTTGGATTAGATTTTCTCTGATGTTTTTGCATCATATTACCAATGGCTTCAGGGAAGTGAAACAGCAGTTTTCTTTCTTGAGAACAAAGGCTTGCAGAGTTAAAAAAAATGTTAATATATTTAAAGCACTTTTGCCCACTGTTCTTTTTATTACTCTGAGAATCTGGAGAAAGAAGGTATCTTACTGTATTATTTTACCATCTATGTTTATGAAATTTGCATTCAAGGATACAGCCCGAGAATGCTGTAAAGGAAAATGATTTCTAAATTAGCGCTTTCTGTTTCCCATGGACAATGTTTTAACTACTAGTAGTGCTGCAATAATACAGATCTGGCTCCATAATCCACTGGAATCATTAAAAATATTTTCTCTTTTTTTTTTTTTAAAAAAAAAATTCCATAGAATTTGGAAAGGATCCACCGACCACACATACAATGTATGTAAACTTTGTAGAAAGTTTTGGAGACCTGAGAGCAGAATTATGTTCTCCTATCCCAGATCCCAGTTCTGACATCTTCTCTTCCTTGCATGAGTAGTTTTCCCATTGTTAGCTATAATTGATATTAAATCAGTTGTAAGAGCACTCAGTGCTATAGGTTTTGCTCATATGGTTTATACCCCTGAATGGTCAGGTATCATGGGAGGGAGCAACATTAAGCACATTCAGTAGTTCTGCTCCTGTTTGGATCCAAGGGAAGAACTTTGCTTTTGTTTTGCTTAATCCATGTAGCAGAGAGGTATTATTAAATTAATTAATAATTTAAAAATCCCCATGTTTTGATAAATAATTTAAGAATGTGGGCTTTGTCTTCTCTGTTTGGACAATGCAAATTAATAAAGCTCTTTTTGCTAAGAGGTAATTCTTTTTACCACAAATAACAATGAAATATAGATGGTTTACACACTTCAGGTAGAAAGACTCATTTTGGCACTCAAAGCACTCAGTGTTTTCCTGAGTGTGCTTTAATCCTATGGAGTATTATAATGCTTCCAGATAAATGTTTTAAAAAGGTATTTTTAACAGATCATTCCTTTACCTCAATAAGAGATTAGCAAGAGGTGCTGTGATTTAAAAACAGATTAAATAAAAACCATGAGACTAGATAGTCTGGGAATTTATATTCAGCCTCTTTACAATATTCAGTGAAACAGGGAATGTGCAATGATTTGGAAAAGTGTCAGAAGGAAAACCAACATAGAAACACCTTTTCTGTAGGAAACTCATTTGATTGTGGAACTCGTGGCCTCAGAATGATAAGAAAGGAAAGCAATGAGCAACTATTTTTTTTTTTTTTGGGGGGGGGGGACAGGGGGAAGGTCATTTCTTTGAATGGCAAGAGTTTCCGGATTCCTGATTAAGGATATTTAAAGTAAAAATGGGAGTTTGGGAAGTATGTACCTACAATTAATCTAATTCTTACATCTGAGTAAACACTCCAGATACTTAGATTGTTCTGCAGGCAATCTCAGAAACATTGTTGGCATCCTCTCAGGTGTCCCAGAAAACCCTAAATTAATCTGTATACTAGTATATTAGCTCTAAAAAAAAAAAAAAAATAAATAAAAAAATAAAAATGCGGTTTTATATTTTGACAGGTCAACATTGACTGCAGAGGCTTCACCATATTCCCTCAAGTTATTCTGAATCAAACAAATCAGTTTGTAAACACAACACTAGTTACCCCTCTGAAAAGATGGTATGAAATATCTTCCTGGAAGTCACATGGAATCTCCTTAATTTTCTTTAAAAGGCTTAACAAAGGGCAGAGCTGGAATAAATCTTATCTCTTAAGCCTGAAGGAGATAACTTGGGAATGAAAATGAGTCAGAAACTGAAGCATAATAGATTTGAAGGTAGGACTTGGATAGGTATTGTGGAAGGTAATTGCTGAGGATACATCTACATGTTTATTTCTCTTTAGATTTTATTTATCTGCTGTTAAGTTACAGTCACCAAGATTGCTCTTGAGGCATTCCAGTACTATCATTTCCACTCCCAGTTTACAGACTAACTGGGAGAGCAGAGAGGAACGGGAGGGGGAAGCAAACACTTCCTCACTCTAAATTCTTTATTAAAATATGCTGCTTCAGACCTGCCACCTCGTTTGCAGTATAACAGGAAGCATCGCCCCTCCACTGTCCAGTTTGTTCCCTTCTTCCTTATGAATGTATAAATTGCAACCAGAATAGATTTATCAATTAGTTAAGTAAATTCAGTCAACCAGCAGGTTGCATAAGACAAACTATGTACAGCCCACTCAGCAAGACAATGTGTTAGTTAGGGTGGGGTAAAAAAACCCAACCAAACAAACAAAAAAACCACCAACAAGAAACCAAGCAACAATGCCATGGGTAAAGCAGCAATAGCTGCAATTTTATTGCCTGAAAGTTGAGGAGATTTAAATTTCATAAGGTCAAGGAGTGCAATGCAACCTACTGCAGAAAGTAAATGACAGAACAGAACATAACTGATTAGCACTTCCTCCGCTTGTGTTGCTGGAAGAAAAGACAACTTCTTAGACCTCTGAACATGGAGAGAATTGCCAGCAGTATGTGTCAATCAAGAAATCAGATAATCTTCTGGTAAGTTGCTCAACTAGTTGTCTACAATCCATGTAGGCAATTATTTGAGTAAAACTTTTGTTGTGTAAAGCAAACCAAGGAAGAAGGAACAGAAAAAAGTTTTATGTCTGAAATACAAAAGGCAACACCACTAGTAATGAGTGCAAATGTGCTAAAAATATTTGTACAAAGCAATACATAAATGTAGCCATCCTACTGCTCTGCAGACATTCCTAGATTTATATCCAGTAAGTTCCTGCAGCTAGCCAGTAATAAAGATCTTTGCGGTATTTTCCCAAATGATTAACATGAAACTCTACCTGCTCCTTATAAAATCCTTTTGAAGAACATCTGAAGTTCAATTTAAGAGCAGCATAGTTCTGCTCTGCATTAGTTGCCCTTCATTTTCTGAGAAATGCCTCTATCTTTCAATGTCCATATGTAAAAAAAGTATGGATGGCTGCAAAATGTATGTTTGTATCTGTGTATCTAATACCTATGTGATAAACTGATACATATTTATTATAACAAACTGCTGTATATTATACAACACCGCTACCTGTATCTAATGTGAAAGAACGTGAATCTTCGTTTTGGCATTACTAACATTAGACCACTGAAAGGAGTTCACCTCAGTTGACCTGAGGCCTCAGCTTTGAACTACTGGTTCTTATTCCCTTCATAGTCGATGGAGAGAAATACATATTTGTACTACATCCTTCATCTCTTCCTACAGTGGACACCTTACACAGACCTGATTAAACCCTCCTTGGAAGAGCCTGCCTCTCTAAGTTATGTGGAGGGTCCAAACAAGGACACCAGAAGTGCTACCAGCTGAAGTAGTCATGGTGAGCACCTAAGTAGGATGTGACAAAGTCAGCACTGGGGTCATGTTAGTGGAGGTCTGACCTTCCACAGAAGAAAACAAAACAAACCAGAGCCAGGCATTAAATATTCAAACTTGTATAAAGTTGCTAAGTCCTCTTAAAGCTCACTGTCCCAAATTAGTGGATGCCTTTGATGACTGATTGTGTTTTTTATCCCAGTCCTCCTTTCCTCATCTGTAAAACAGAGATAACAGTACTGCTACATCTCATATTTCAAATATCAGACTCAACATTTGTAAAATATTCACCCAATTCCTGCTCTCATAACAGCTCACAAAGTGAGCCTACAATGAAATTATCAATTCTGTATTCACTGCAGGGCCTGATGATACGTATTAAATAAAGCCCAGGGCCCTGTGTCACCTGGGGGAATAAAAATAAATAATAGATGCTTCTCTGAATTGTAAGGTGTCACAGAGGAGTGACACTAGCAGAAGACTAGAACAACAGGCAAGAAAACTGACCTCTGAAATTCCAGCACTAAATATAGTGCACTGCACATAATATCATTTGTGCATATACCCATTTACATACATTTTCTGCCTTCTTCTACATTATGTCATGGCTTTTAGAATGCAGACCAAGTAGGAAGAGCTTGAGAGGAATTATATCTAAGATAGTCCTTGGCTGAACACTAATGTACGAGTAGATACAGGAGAAAAGCTCTATTTGTATAGCCTCACCTCCTCCCGACTTTTAAAAAAGCCAACTGATCACTACCAAGAACAAAATACCACCAAAATTCATCCCTCTAAATATGGGGTGGAGAGAAGTTTTCAGTACTGGTCTTATTATTAGGTTTCAAGTTTTCAGCAGTGGTATGGAGAAGTACTACTGTGTTGGGGGGTGTTTACCTAGAGCACCCAGCACATTCCTGTGCTGTAGGACACAGTAAATACATATAAGGAAGCAGCACAGCTCTCTGCCTTAGAACTAGAAAAACACAGAAAGCCAGAGCAAAAATCCAGACTGATATGATCAAAATATTCATACGTGCTGGTATGCACTCTCCTTTCCTCCTCCCTGAGTCATCTTCTCTTAAGTTCAAGCTTTGGATAAAGCTGATTTGCATGCTTAACTCTGGGCATCGTTATCTTAGGCCCATTGGAACAAAGAGGTTTTGCTGTAACTCAATTTCAACTCTGCTGTGAGGAGCGCGAATCTCACTTCAAACTCAACATGACCCTCTGAGGCATACTGCAGTGCATACCATCAGGCCTCACTAGGTTACCTGCAGCTCCTCTGTGACGCTTTTCCCTTTGAATCTTATGCTACAAGATAAAAACAAATGAAACGTTAGAAGAGCACACAGCTAAATTGAAGGGACACAAATATATGAGATCATGTAGGATTTTTGAAAGGGTGACTGAAAGAGAACTCTTTTCAAGCATCTGGTTGCTATGATAAAAAGCAAGTTCTCCCTCTCCATTTGCTGTGGATATGATCTCATCTCAGGTGGTTTAAGAAATCCTCTCTGAAATGTAATTAGGTTAGAAAAACATGCACACTCAAATCTGGAGGTTTTGGAAGGACAGCTTGGATTTCCGGTGAAGTGCAGTTGGAAAATGCAGAGGCAATATCACATTCCTTATCTGGTGACGTGGAAGCATCCTAAGACACAGCAGTGCTGGAAAGGCAGCATGGGACCTGAGCAGCTGTAAGCACCCAGGGACTGCAGCCCTGCTTGGTACCTACCAGGATGTGCTCTTCAGGGATAGCCTTTGGGCTACCTCTCTCATAGAATCATAGAATGGTCTGGGTTGGAAGGGACCCCAAGGATCACAGAGTTCCAACCCCCTGCCACAGGCAGGGCCACCAACCTCCAGGCCTGGATCTACACAAGGTTGCCCAGGGCCCCGGCCCACCTGGCCTTGAACACCTCCAGGCATGGGGCATCCACCACCTCTCTGGGCAGCCTGTTCCAACACCTCACCACTCTCTCTGTAAAAAACTTCCCCCTAATATCTAATTTAAACCTTCCCTCCTTCAGCTTCAATCCATTCCCCCTTGTCCTGCCATTATCTACCCTTTTAAAAAGTTGATTCCTCATGTCTCTTCTATCCACAGAGCTTGTATTTCTAACTCACTCACAACTTTCCCAAAGTCATCTGCAACCAAGAGTCACAGTGATATTAACAGGACTTGACTCAAAGGACAATACCCAACAAAACTGGAGACCTCTAGAGGTGGACCTCTGGTTTTGGCCAACCAACTCCCACTACCTTCATTAGGACTTCAGGCTACAAGAACAACTGTTTGTTTGTTTGTTTTTTTCAAGGCTGAGCACCTTAAAAAGCAAGGTCCTTCAGTTTATACCTCAAAACACAGAAGGTGCAAACACCAGTACTTCCAGTGGGGCGGATGACTCCTTTGGAAGCTGGAAGCTGTGCTTGGCTAGCTGGCGACAGCTGCCTCTATACATGTGGAAAGAGATGACATACTGCTGGGCTTCTTTCGGCAGCTGTTCAACTCCTCCAAGGTCCCAGCAGAAAAGTACTAAAGAAAAAACCCTATCCATCCTCCATTTAGGACTACATTATTCTAGAAATCAGAAAAGATTCTAGATATTAGAGGAGCCTTGGATATAATGAGGCAAAGAGTTATTTTGGATATTAAGATCATCACATGTAGAACTTTGCACAAGTACACTTGCCAAGGTGTCTGGGCTCTTATCACCAAAATTCAAATGCTGATGGATGCAATAACCTATACAGAAGGATTTTTCAAATTAAAAGGTCTGTAGAATGCACAGAAAGAAATTTTCGTTGTGTTCAAAAAACGCACAGAAGTAGCACATCGAGGCTTTTTCTCTGAGTGTGTCTTCTAACACTCATGCTTGCAAGGAATGTAGAATGAAAAGCTGAATGTTGCATTCTGCAAGAACGGTTCTCACAGGCATTGTTCGATAGTCTGCCAGGTATTTCCCATCTGAAAATAATGATAATTTTCCATACCTTAGGCTATGTGTACTTTATATAAATGTCAAGTAACCACTCAGCCTTGCCATAATTGGGCTTTCTCTACATGAGAAAAAAAAGACCATATGTTGTTTTCTAGTCACCTCTAGTAGTGTGACTTGCAGAAAAGAGATATGAGGTAGTGGTTCCTTAATCTAGCCAAATGTAAAATGTAAGCATAATTGCACTTTAAAGAAATGCAGTTTTCAGCTGCATAAACTGAGATCATCTACGATGTCCAGATTCTGTTGCATCTGGAAAAAGATTAATTCTCTGACACTGAACCCTGAATTTCTGTTTTGTTGAACTCAAAGCTGTTTAAAGATTCTTTCTACTATAAACTTGAGATTGGCATATGAGTAGTGTGGATTACTGTGTAAGGTCCCAGCTGGAGCAAGTTTCTGAATGTATTTTGTAACTGACTCACACAGGAAGAAAAGGAGAACCTGGTAAAATACTTCATTCATTTATAAAATATGAGCTAAATTCTCGTCTCTACCAGTGAGCAGCCCTGAATTCAATACAGTCACACAGGTATAACTGAAAGGAGAATTTGTCCGCTTGTAGAAACAATAAACCTAGAAAGATTCTATTTGATTTATTATTTCTTAGCAAGATAGAAAGTAAAGAAACACCAGGTGTTTTTACAACTACAGATCTTATTGCCATTGACTTTAAAGAACAAAAAATGTAGGAAACAAGAAAAGAGTAGAGCCTGCCTATAAAAAAATGAATCAATGTGGCTGCTTTCCCTTTTAAATAATTTCTGGGATTGTGTCTTTGTCTTTTAATGATATTGACTTGATTAGACAGAAAAAAAGACTGGAGAAAAACTATCAACAAAGGATCAAAGCAGTCAAAACTAAAAAGACATTTTTGTCCTCTGTCCTACTTAGAGTCATATGATCCACCAGGTATAAACCAACATAATTCCATTGCAATGAAACAATCATCTGGACAAATTTCTTTTAAATGGGCAATACTGTGAAGCATGATACAGGCAGGAGCAATAAAGTTCATTCCAGCAGTGATTTTCAGACCCCTAATATACAGCCAGTTTGTGATCAATCAAGTAGTTTAAACAGCATGTGACTAGGATGAGGTCTTCTCAGTCAGTGTATAAACCCTGTGCAAACCATAGTGCTCACTAAGAACAGAGACTAAATATCAAGAACTACTGAAAGTGCAAGTCAGCAAGACAAAAATTAAGTTTCTGTTTTCTTTTCAAAATACGTTTTGATGGGCTCCTTCAAAGGGTACTACTGCCAAAAAGTGCCCCTCATATGAATTTGCAGTTATGACTAGCACCATTCAACTGCTAGCGGCTGTGCTCCAGGTCTCAGAGATAATTTTTAAGTTATGAAGTAGCTGGCTTGCTGATTTCCCCCATATGAAGACAGGCTCCTTAAAAGTTGCTCTTGTGTGACAGTCTTATTCAATTAAAATAGGTTCTGAAGTACACATGCACATGCATGCACATACACACCCCTACACGCAATGCTACGTACACATATGCGTGTGCAAACACACACACTCCTCTGCAAGTACTTATACCAGGTCTGAATTTGTACAGGATTTTCATCCGTGAAAGAGACAGTCATGCTGCATCCAAAAATTCTCATTATTTTCCATAGTGATAGTGACATGGGGTTTCCAAGTGTGAGGTGATGCCGCAGATACTACAGACTACTTGGCATGGGAAAAATTTGGGGTTTCCTTGGTACCAAACAAAAAAATATTTCAGGAAATGCACAGAAAGGCAGAAGCATAGTCATGGAATACTCTGTTGTTTATTCAGTTTTTATTTTGTTATTTTAAATTTTATATTAATTTAGTAATTCTTTCAGATACTTATCAGTTCACCAGCCAAAATTAATATCCTGTGAGCCATCCTCATGCCTACAGCAAGCATCACCTCATCCAGATGTTCCCTGCCAAGGCAGGCGTAATACGTGTAGAATAGGGGTACATGTTTTATTTACCTTAATTTAATAATTAGTCTTCTGGATGACAGTGACCACATCTCAAACATTAATAACCTCTATTGTGTGATCACCAGTATCAATCACAGCTGCTCCATAATGAATCTCATAAAAATATTCAATCAGTGATGGAGAGGGCCTTTGAGATGCACAGAATGAGTTTCAGCTGTTTGCAGAGTACTCTGAGGTAGGCTGCAGCTCACACAAGGGAAACTCTACCAGGTGTTTGCAGTTTCATGCCTGCTGTATAAGTAATGTAACCCATAAAAATGATTTTTTTTTTTCCCTTCCTCAGTGAGACTCAGCCAGGGGAAGCAGAACAAATAAGAAGATAAAGAAGCACTTTTGGAAACGGAAATTTTGACCAATAGGGTTGAAATTCACCTTAGCATTATAGCATTTAATAGGGAAAGGTTAAAAGAAGTATTTTTTTGTGGGGAAAACTTGAGGTGTTTTAGAGATACAGGAATGCATGAATATAGAGTCTGAATGTTGAAAAACATAATGTGTCTGACTAGGTGACAGAAATATTCAGACTTTCCCCAAGTTCTGTGGACTATTTTCTTTCCTGTCTTGCAGACAATATCTTAAATGTAAATAAATACATCTAAAAGTCCATCCAGCGGGCCTTGGTGTGTCAAGCTATGCATCATATTATTGTTTTCCCCTTAAATGCTTCTGTTTACTGAAATGCAGTGTACAAAACCCAAGATACTTGATCTACCCTGCTGAGGCAACTGTCTCAGGTTTGAAGACAGCAACAGGGCTACGTGTTGGTCCTTTATACTACTCTACAGAGAGTAAGTGACTTTTAAAGCACAGGAGTTGGTTTCAGTGATGTTCCTTTCCAGAAATTTGGATTATGTCCACTGAAAGGAAGCCATGTTGCAGCCTTATGCTCTGATCTCACATTGTAGATTGGTTTTAGGCCGTACACCATCACACTTTTCCTTTATACAAGTCTTCTTTTTCCTAAATGCTCTTTTCCCTGAGATTATTCCACAGGTCTGACAAGGAATTTTACCCCTTTGCCTCTGTATATTTGTATTAGTGTAGGTTTAGGACCCTTTCAATCCATGCTTACAGACAGGACAACCAGTATAACATACATACCAGTTGTCTCATTCCTTGTATGTGTGAAATGAGACCATCACACAGCAGCCCTTTCTCATGTGAAAGCTGCCTATGAATAGTCTCATTACTCACAAGGGGAAAACCCCCAAAATAAAACAAAAAAAAACAAAAACAAACAAACAAACAAAAAAAAACCACAAAAACAAAAAAAAAAAAACAAAAAAACAAAAAAAAAAAAAAACAACAAAAAAACAAAAAAAAACACGGAAGGGCCGAACCTTGAGAGGGAAATCCCATGAGAGAAAACTGTTTTATTGAAGTTTCCATTGGCAAACCAGGACACCTCAAGAACATCTTTCTGTGGTAAGCTGAAAGTGTCCATCTCCAGAGACAGGTGAGGAAGTAAAATTGGAACAGATTAGGAGGGGGAAAAAAAGTTAACTAACATGTTTTGAGCCTCAAAAGTACTGCTGGGCAGCGGACACCTCTGTTGCATCCAAAAGTGCACATCTAGAGCTAAATGCAGAGGCTTAGGCAGAGTGGCTGTGGCGAAGTACAGCCAGGGCATCAGTCGGATGCGCTCCTTTGATTCCCTGCCCAGCTCCAGTGTAGCCTCCAGCAGCCTGAGGCCGAGGGACAGCCTTAATTTGTGGCAGCTGGACACAGTCATTGAGGCACCATATGGCAGCTGGGAGATGCCAAATCAAGCCATTGCCTTCCCCTGCCCTGGGATACCCTTTGCAGTGGTAGGAGGGAAGCTCTGGCCCCATTGGGATGCCTCCCGAGCCCTCTGCAGCTCCAGCCCTGGGTCCTGCGAGTTATCTTAGGTGGACTGCAAAGGGCTTTACTGCTAATCTGCCTCCAAACATCTGTCCAGGCACATCCTGCAATATCTAGAGGGACTACAGCCCCAGCCTCCTCTGGAGAAATCTGCCCTTGAGCCTGGCCCTGCTCAGATCCTCACCATGGTTAACCCAGCCCACGGAGTTAAACGCTCCATATAAATTACACCAAAAGTGAGACCTTTGCACCAAGCCCATCATTTCTGCACCACTGTGGTAGCAGCCACTAGGACACCCTCCCTGGTGCGCCTTGGGTGACAGCAGCTCCCGGGAGTCGTGGCTTGCATGAAGCACAACAGATTTGGGAGCTAAATGCTGCAAAGGCGTCTGGTTTCAATAAAACTGGAAACTGGGCCAAGTTTGGTCTGCGCAAGTTTCTTCCAGGTACAGCACTGACATCTTATCTCAGCAGCATCTTAGCTTTTCCATACCCTTGCGTTAAAAGTCAAATAATATTTATGTGCATACACTTACAGCTTATGTGGCAATCTTCTTAAAAGGCATTAATGTAATATCTTCATAGATGAGCCAGTAAGAATACTAAAATTATAAATGACAGGGAATAATAAATCACAATATGACACTCTGAATATCCTTTAGGCCCTTTTGTTTGTATTGCAGGATCCAGAGTTCGGTTTTGGTTTTGTGGGGTTTTTTGTTTATTTGTTTGGGGTTTTTTTAAATCTCTATATAACCTCTGACAAGAGCAGTAAAAGAAAAAGGAGAAATGCCCATCCAAATCTTATATGTGAAAACAGGTTTTTCTATATAGTTTAGTCTAAAAAACCAAGTCAGTCTGCCTTCCCAAAACGGCCAGACATAAAACCAACTTTATTTGTGGCTTCAGACATATTCAGAGACATTCTGGATTAGTGTTAACCATTAAGTAATGCAAGATTCAAAAACCATTACCTCTTTCATAAACCCAATTCATAAACCTTCAACTGAATAGTGCGTTCATGTCTTTCATGGTTACAGAACCCAAGAAATAAAAGTTTAATAAATTCTTGTATTCAATGACTGGATCAGAACATGTGTCTTCTCTTTGAGAGGTTAGGAGGTAGATGTTCAGCCTGAATACAAAACTCAACAGCTATTTTCATCCATTTCTTGCCTTTCTCCTCAGAGGTCGTTTGGATCATGAGCATGATGAGACAAATTAACATTCTGAAAAACTGTTCAGCTCACTCCTTTTGGGGGTTCACTAGTGTTTAAAATCTCTTTTTTTTTTTTTTTTTAACTTTAAGTGAGAAAAATTATATTGGTTCTATTATGGCTCACCCTCTGATACCCATAGGTTTTGCTGAGTGACAAAATCCACTATCAGATACCAGAGAGTCAGTGTGACTTGCAGGCAAAGGGAGAAACCCCTTATCTCACCAGGTTTACACTTGGACATTTGGTCTCAATAAAGCAGGTAGCTCCTCCTCAGAAGACCTTGCTGCCCACTGGGAGGTTTCTCTTGCAGTGTTTGCCTAGTTATTGCCCCACAGAGCAATGACCATGGCTCCTTACAGGCAGGGGAAGTTTTCCTGCTATCTTTAAGATGTTCTGGTGCAGACCTTTGCTTTCACAGAGCCCGGTAATCATTTTGGATAAGATATGCAACAATGAGGAACAGAAAACATATTTGGTGCCAAAGATATTATGTCACTGAAAAGCAGTTGAATCCCTTCTTTTACTAGTTCTCAGTCAGTCCATGACTTGTTGTCTGAAACTGCAAGGGCAGCTGCTACGTCTGTTGCTGCAGTGACACGAAACTTTGGATATTACTCAGCACTGAGAACTACATGAACAAAAGCAACGGTGTGCACCGTACCCAGCTCTAAAAACTGCCACAGTAATTCACCCTTGCTTCACTCCTCTCTCCTGGCTAGAGCCACAAGCCCATTAGAGTTAGGCATGGGGTTACCACACCCCTCTCTCGTTCCCCACCCCTCCTGAGTGGACAGGGAGAGGCTGTGATCACCCATCACTAGGAAAGAGGTGGTAAGATCAAGGGAAAAAAGTTCTGGAAGCAAAACAGTGTGGGACAAGGATGGGCTTGCCTTGGTAGTACAATGACAGACTTAGCATATATTGCTGTAATGAGAATTTGTTGACAGATTAGTTTGGTGCTGTTGAACCTCAGGCACTGTCTGCCTCTCTCTCTCTCTCCCCTGCTTTTTATTGTATTTCTTCTCGAGGTTTCCATTTTGGGGAGTGGGGGGAGGATGGGGCAGAGGTGCAGGAGGAAGGCAGTCTGCCACATCCACCCTTCATTAGCACGAATGTCATCAGAGGACAATTTGGGTGCAGGAACCTGAGGATCTGGTGGGACTGAGCTGCAGAGATCAGTTGTGCACAGGGTACACCGAGGTCGTAACAGAAAAGTCCTCTTCAGTACCAGCACCACAACAGATAAAGCGAAGGGCAGCTCCTCTTTGTCAACCCTGACAAATTAGACCAGTCGATATGCTGTCCACCAGGAGGAATACACCCCATGCAAAGGGTCAGATGCTGCTGTGGTTTGTATCGGTGCAAACTAGAGATGTGTAATGGCAAACAAATGGCAGTACTTTCAATTTGTAGTGGTGGACCTTAAGTCAGGATGAGACCCACAGCTCTGAAAAGGGTAGAAAGGGAAAAGTATGCACAGAGTAGTATGTGACAACAGAACGGAGCATTTCAAAACAAAAAGAGATAATGAGAGGATATATTGCACCAGGATAATGTATCAGCAACTCTAGAAATACGAAAGTGGAAATGGTTAAATTATTTTAGAGCTCTTTCTGGTCTGAGTATCATGAATATTATAATCAAAAGATTGATAATTTGGATATCTTAGTAGAACAGAAATACACAGTCCTCAAAAAGTGTTAGATTGTATCAGCGTGGAAATCCCACTAACGGGAAATTTCAAAGATCTCCAGACAGATCCTTAACTACTTCTGTAGCAGTTACGGTGCTCCCTTCTTCAAGATTATGTTTTGTTATTTAATTTTTTAAAAAATATCTCTGCTAATAATTAACAAAGATTTGTATCTGAGAAAACGATCTCATTTGCCTGTTAGGTAGGAGGAGATCAAAACTTTGCACAGTGACAGTCCCAGGGGACAAAGTGTGGCAGCTCCACCGCTCCGCAGCGTCTCATCAAGCTAATTCACAGTGTCACCAGCAGCAGGAACCCACAGGTGCTAAATACAGACTCTTCCTTGTGCTTTGTGACAGAGCCTGTCCTCAAGAGATTTTCCTCAACAACCACGCTGAGGAAGGGAGTTTACAAACACAGTATTCAAAATGACTGCTGTTTTAACTAAACCAAGCAATTAATAAAACAGCCCGCTCACAGATCAAAATGACTGAAAGCAAAGATACCATTAGGCTTCCTGTATGTCTTATGCTAGGGAACTTACTACTTTGCCAGAGGTGGATTTCTTGTTGTTGCTGCGAAAGGTAGCAGATACAGGAAGATTTTCAGTTTCATCCATAAGCGTTAATAAGTATACTGCTACTGAGACAGAATATAGTGAGAGGGGAAAAAAGCCAAGTTCTCAAAATAGACATTTTTTCCAAGCCACAATGGCAGCTCAGCTTTCCTTTCAATAAGCATTCTAGGTTGAATTGCCAATGCTGCTGTTGCAAATTTCTGCCAGACTTTTTCTGCAAATTTTACTCAATTTTTAGTCTACCAAAATCATATTCACCTCAGTTGGAGTTTTACTGGCATTGGAAGTGAATGAAAAACCTGAGCAAGGACTTTGGAATGTGGTTGAAATATTATATGTCTTTGCGTGTGTGTTTATTCATTTTTAAACATTATTATTTATACCCTCTGGAAGCAAGAGAGAGAAAAAGAGGGGATGTACTATAGGTTAGTTTAACAAAACAACAATGATTTGCATTGCTGCTGACAACTATCTTCACTCTCCAGTGCTGAGAAGTGCCAGATGGCAAATTTGGAACAGTTAGCAGCAGAAAATGCGACCATCCCAGGTTCGAGGAGTCTCTGAAAAGAGGATTTGGAAACTGGAACTCCACATAAGGATACAATCCAGAAGCAGATCTCACTTTTATTGAAGAGGTGGCTGCGTGTAGCGTGCAGTGCATTGAAAGTGTTTTAAGGTCTCTGTTCTAGTATTTGTCTCCATTTAGCTTCTGAAAAGGAGAAAAAAAAT
>KL255025.1:4026-14831 GCA_000699545.1 Podiceps cristatus
CCCCCCCCGCACTTCCACTACCAAAACGTTGCCATGCAAACCCAATACAGTCTACATAAAGAAAACAGACAACTTCTTGAGTATAAATTAAGTGCATGGGTTTTGATTTATTCTCAGGTTGCCCTTTGAGTTAGCTGGCAAAGGTGGTGATGATGTATAGCTTCTATTTCTTTGAGCATGGTCAGTTTCCTAGTACTGATTTCTGTTCTTATGAGTCTGGTTTTCTATTCTTGCTCTTTCTAGGGTAATACTAATTAAGACAATCCAGATAATTCCACATATATGGAAGACAAGGTTTAAAAACATACCGCATTTATGATATTTGTCTTTGGAAAATTAGATTAACAGACATAGCTTTATTACCTCTTCGAAGAAGAAAAGATCATTTTGAGAACAAATCATCAAAATAATTCTAAGTCATTTTATAATGGAGACCAGTGGAGACCATTCTAGTCAGAGATTTGTCCTTGTTATGCTGGGTAGTACACTAGCATAGAAACACATGCAGCTCCTTCCCAGACCACTTCGTGTTGTCAGCATCTCATAGTAACCTGTTGTTTTTCTTGGAATGTGACTCCTGTTGTTAAACTATTTCTCTCTTTTTCCCCATTGCTCTCCTGTAGCTTTTTACGTCATCTTCCAGACAGAGAACCCTGAAAACCTTGGGCAGTTCTACAACTATCCCATGTCCCTGTTCACCACCTTTGAGCTGTTCCTCACTATCATTGATGGCCCTGCAAACTATGATGTGGACCTGCCCTTTATGTACAGCGTGGTATACTTTGCCTTCGCCATCATTGCCACCCTCCTTATGCTCAACTTGTTAATTGCCATGATGGGTGACACACATTGGAGAGTGGCCCATGAGCGGGATGAGCTCTGGAGAGCCCAGGTAATCTAATTTAGACGGTAGGGGGTTCACTTTGAATAAAGAAGGGGAAAAGTTGTCCAGGAAAAATGTGCTAGACAGTGTAATTACTTACCCTGCCATCCATGCTCTGAAGGAGGTTCTTTAAAGACTTTCCCTAGCTTCACTTTTCTCAGGGGCTAATACAATAAGCCATGTCCTTTTAATTCTGTTCTACAGCTTCTGTACATCAGCCACCATTTTTTTTTTTCATCCTTTCTATGAGTCTGAAGTGTCTAAGTGCAGGACTACTCTTCTGCACATCTTCCCATGTGAAACTGTCTTCCAGTATATCTTTGCTATGTGTGTGTTCCTACCTTATTTTAAATAGCAGCTAGAAGCCCATCCCACCTTTCTTGTCCACCCTAGCTGTTTGTTCCGTACACATGGAATTTTTTACAACTCATATTTCTGTGTAACTGAGAGTTTAATTATAGGGATTGACTGAGGGGAGATAGAATGCAAGGTAATTGTTACAAGTAGGTTATTAACATCTTAAGATCTATTAAGAGAAGTTGGCCTGACTCTCTTGCTCAAAAGGCAAAAAAATTTGACCAGATCAGTTATATAGCTGCTCAACAGGAAATCCATTTCCTAGCATTCTTCTGTGAGAAAGCAGTAAGTCAAATGGTTAAATGAAGTTGTGTGGCCACGTTGGTAAGTTCTGATGATAGTTAATGTGGATATAAGTACTGTCCTCATCTTTAGCTTGCAAATTAATTACCCTACTTGTTGCCATTAGGTATAAAAGGAAAGAAATTTAACAGTGTTTTAAGAGCATCATTGCTTTCTGAAAATGTCACAGGACTAAAATAGTGAATTACCCTATAATAAATGGAGTATTGAATCTGATTTTTCTTCATTCTATATGGAGTTGTAGTGAAGTATGGTAATGGGTCAGTACTCATGAAACTGACAGTTTTGTGAGTTTGATTTTTTCCCAGTTCATCTGAGTTTTGTTTGGGTTTTTGTTTTTTTTTTATTCTAAAGGTTGTTGCTACTACTGTCATGCTGGAGCGGAAACTGCCACGATGCCTCTGGCCTCGCTCTGGAATCTGTGGGCGGGAGTACGGGCTAGGGGACCGATGGTATCTCAGGTGAGGTCTAGTGTGTGCATGTAAAGATCCAAAAGAAGAACGCAATGTATGGATGTTAATAAAAAGCCTTTCCAGTGGCCTGCAGAGGGCCAGCGTTTGAAGTCCTTCCCTTCCAGAATACAGACCCCAATCTATTTTCTGTCTGTGATTGAAAGACAAGTACTGTTCCCCTCAGAAAGCTCTGCTGTGCAATTCCTTGTGAAATCAGCTGATGTCTTCTTATCCAGTAGTCACAGGAGACAGACCCCAGAAATTGCATGGGCTATCAGGCCTAATTTTTTCTTTCAAACTTCTTATAATGAGTATCATGAAGATTCACTGCTGCACTTGGTTGGATGTCCCTATTGGATACATGAAATGGCAGAGGCAGAATCAATCAATTAGGCATTCAGCAGCAATGAACTGCACTACAAATTATTCAAAAACAGAACAGGAATAATTAAAGGCAAGATTTCTTTCTGGTGTGAACCTAAGTAACTATAGTATATTTTGTAAAGACTGCATCAGGTAGCGAAGTCTTAAGTCCAGGATTTCAGTTTAGGCACTGAAATAACAGACTATTGGTAGTCTAGATAGCACTAGATTCCTCATTTTTTCTGATGTTGATCAATATTTATAGCAGGGTGAGAAAAGATTAAACTTAGTTTAGGTATGTGTCTTTTCTAACTGTGTCATCTTTGCTGATAAAGCCAGAAGGAGGAGTGTTTGTTGTATGAAATAGGACTTTCTGTAGTTTTTAGCAGAGAAATGAACCTTGTAGATTTTCAGGTTTGCTGGGCAGAACAAGCAGACCTAGAGTGGTACCAATATGCAACACCTTCAGTCCACAGTGCAGAATATAACTTTGCAAGAACAGTATCCCAGCAACAATTTTTCATTGTATGCTATGAGAAAAGAGTGTTGGTGTGATCTAGTTCTGTCAAATTACATATATGTTCATTGCATATAGTGTGGGATAGTATTTCAGAAGACAAGTTATAAGTAGTGTAGAAAAAGGTTAGTGGAAGTGGAGCAGTTAAATAAAAGTTCAGCAAAAGATAAGTGACATCCTGAGTCTAGCAACCACAGAGTATCAGATAAGGAAAGACAAGAGCAAAGGAAATGGATGAATATATGTGTATATACAAAGGACCGGGAGCTAGCATCAGGTGGGGTAGGTTAGCCAATAGCTTACAGGTGGCAAAATGGAAAGGGCAAATCATGACTGGGGAATGAATTAAAGGACAGAGGAAACCACAGCCAGATAAGAGTACTGAAGTCAATGATGGGTATGAAGGTCTAGGAGGTAATTGTGTGCTAGCAGCTGCTTACGCTATGCCTATAATCAGTTTCCTGTTTCTGTGTAGATTTTCTGGAATGTCTGGGTCAGTAGGCATATTTTTGGGAGGCTCTTGCATCTTGTGGCTGCCTGATTTTGTTGATAAACTGGCACATTTCTACTTTATTCAGTTTATGTTTTTTAATCCTCTTACAGAGTTGAAGACAGGGTTGATCCCAACAAACACAAGATGATGCGATACACAGAAGCATTTAAGGCTCAGGATAGGGATAACTATGACAAAGATTTGGAAAAGCTGGAAAACAATGGGAACATCCTGTATAAGAAGGAACTGTCTGCTTTATCATTGTCACGGAGCACATCCAGGACTAGTTCTCACCGTGGCTGGGAGATCCTGAGGTGCAACACCTTTCACCAGCTTCATGGAGAGGTTGGTCATGCCATGGAAGAAGAAGTCTATGATGTCTAAGAAGCCTCTTTTTTCACTCCACAACATGGACCACTTTTGCCACAACAGTTGTTTTCTTCAACTGTTCATACACTATCATGCTACACACAGTTGTCAGCCTTGAAGAACTCTGCTGGTGAACAGTTCATGAACAGTTCATGACATCTATGCTATGATATATGAATGCAGTCTTTTCTCTCCTAAGTGTCCCTGATGTTGCACTGATATTTGCACCAAGCTAGTAGACTTGTTGAGCTAAGGTCTGTGGTGGTTTGTTATGCTTCGTAATGCCCTACAGAAATGAGCAAAAGAAGCCATCTATTTAATCCATTTGGATTTCATCTATTTACAAAGAAATGATCAGTAAGACCTCTCCCAGACTGTTACATACAGTATAATCTCTCTATCCAGCTTCACAAAAATCCCAATGCTCTCATAGCAAAAAGAGCTGACTGAAGTTCTGTTTTTTGATTTAGTACAGAACGAAAAAAAAAAACCCTGTAAACTAAGCTCAGGAATGAAAGTAGTTGCTGACACTGTGACTAAAGTACTGTAACTACTCAGCTGACATTCAGGGCCTGACAGATTTTGCCCTCTGAAGAAAGGCAGTCTCTATTAGCTGCATTTTCAATATTGCTATCTTAGCAAGACTGTTTTCTTTTTTGGTTTGATTTTGGTTTAGTTTGCTTGGTTGGTTTTTGTTTTTGGTGGGTTTGGTGGGGTTTTGTTTGTTTGTTTTATTTTGTTGTCACATGAATGCACTTTAAGCTTTTGAAAGGAATTGATTGCTGTTCCTGGGAGGATTCTGAAAGATCTGAAGTGGGATCTTCTTTTCCTAATGAGAGCGTATATGGCCTGGTTAGGTGACTTTCAGCAGTATGGAATTTCAGCAGAGTGATACTTCAGCAGAGCTATTAATCTCCTAAGTGAGCTGAATCTGGTCTGTGGTTTTCTGTGGAAGAGTAGGATTCTGAACCGTTGTTCTCTGACTTATCAAAGCCATCAAAGTTGGGTAGTGAGCTACAATGTAGCACTGAAAGAAATGGAGAAGAATTGTTGGATAGATGAATAATAGCTATTTCAGAGGCAGTTCAGAAACTGGTGAACTCACTCTCTCTCTCTGAAAATCTAAAACTATCCAATGAACAACTGAGTCATCCATACAGCTCTCTTCCAGACACAATGCTGTGACAATCTGTCAGTTTGTCATCTGCCTAGTCCCACTTTAAGAAAAATGGAAAAAATGTTCAGAGAAATGGACTCGTTTCAGGTTTTTTGGTATTCTCAGGAGTGTGGAGTTTCATTCAAATAAGTAAGTGGAGAGCAATTCATGGTCTTAACATTTCCTTACAACACGACTAGTAACAGAAACTTTGTTTTTTAAGAAACCAAGGATTATTAGCTAGCATTAGACTTTGAGCCAAATCAGCCCGTGATAATCAAAGCAGATAATTAAAAAGCTGAATCCAGTGGATTTCCAATGGTATTGAAATATCACAGCAAACATCTACATGTCCTCTATTGCAGGTCCTGTAATGAGCATCATGATCTTTGCAATTATGTGTATTTATTTAAATGTCCTCTTTCTCTTACTTGAATGTGTATTTATGCTCCAATGGAAGACTGACAGAAGACTGTCTGTCTGGAATTTGACTGTATGCATTTGAGTTGACTCAGTTTGTTGAACTGAAAGTGTTGCCTGGTCTCACTCACTTAAGCATTGTCAGTCCTTCCCCAAACCTTTGGGATTTGTACTGGTGGTCTATGGAGATGGGAACAACATGGCATGTAAACCAGAACTGTGAATTACTGCTCTAATTGTAGATGAATTTTGTTTCATAGTGAATAGAAAATAGCAGGAAGGGGAGAACTGATGTTTTCCCCCTCCTCCCTCCACCCCCTAAGTGTCATAGGCTTTTCACTAGTTTGAAAACTGCAGAAATACAATTAAGCTCAAGCTGCGTATAGCAATTTCTACAAAAGGACTCCTTTTTTGTGGCATAATAATAATACCAATAATAATATTTCAAAAGTTAGTTTGAAGTATAAGCTGTGTAAGCTCTGGTTCCAATTTTGTGTTCTTCTTCATCACTATTAACAATGAGAATTTTCATCTTGGGATACAAAACAACATATTGACATTGCAGAAGGCAGAATAGAACTCAGTTAACAGTGCTAGGCCTTTATAAATTTCTGAATATGCTCTCCATAAAAAGAAATGAAAAAATCCAGTAGCAGATGTTTTTAAGGAAGTGCCTTCTCTTGTAGAATTACATTCTGTAATAGTTAGCTTTCAAACTCCTTGCGCAGAACCCATGCACAGAACAGTATCAGAACTGTGTGATTTATTTCCTGTCTTTGGAGTTGCGTAATGTAAATAAGACAGAGATTCATAGAATCATAGAATTTTTTGAGTTGTAAGGGACCTTTAAAAGTCATCTAGTCCAACCCCCCAGAATGAGTAGGGACATCTTCAACTAGATAAGGTTGCTCAGAGCCCCATCCAGCCTGACCTTGAATGTTTCCAGGGGTGGGGCATCAACCACCTCTCTGGGCAACCCGTTCCAGAGTTTCACCACTCTCATTGCAAAAATTTCTTCTTGACTGCTGTTGGAATTTGGCTTCCAGTTTCCTGAGGTAACTTGCATATTCAAAAAAAAAAAAAAAAAATCCTGGAAAAAGGCCTTATATAAAAGGGGGTATAATATTTTACCAATAGTAAATGATTCCCCAGTCAACTTTGTATGATCTTTTTGTTGATGATAAGTGGTACAGACTGTTTTTTAGCATAATTTATTTGATCTGGAGGATAAACACCTATAGAAGAAAATTTGAGGTGGGAAAAGTCAGCAGATATAATGGGCACACCAGAAGCTGGAAATATTAAATTTAATATGTAAATGTAGAATACATACCCTCTTCCATTAGGACATATACACATGAGCTGTGTCCATGTGAACCTCAGATGATGAAGTAATAGGAGGCACTAGGCTAATATTTGATCTAGTTCAATGCAATCTGGCTCAGACTCAGAAACAGCAATGACTACAGTCAAACCAAGGCAAAGCACTTTGCTATAATATTCTGCATGAATGTGGTGCTTCAGGATCTGATTCAATTTTTTGCATTTAGAGTTATATCCTAAAATTCCAAAACAGTATTTGTCCTTCTTGCTGTTGAAAGGTGTCTTTTCTCTCCCTCTTAACAATTTTGCAATAATTTCAAAGCAGACATTCTTCCTCTTCTTGCAACTACTAACCTCAAACTGTCTTCTATGTTACTGAAGCAACTTCTGAGTTTGTGATGTGATAAGAATGAATGTTTTGATCCAGTTGCTTATAGAAAAATGGGAGGAATTTAGCTGAAAATAAAAATATTAAATAAATGGAGTATCTTGTCTGTTTCTTCGTGTCTAAAATAAATATCATGGGCCAAATTTTGTGTTTGTTTCTGTAGTAGCAATCATGGACATTAGCTGACAAATTGTTTGGATGGTCATGTTTGGGTCCCTGTTAAATTTTTTTGATTAAAGCTGTTTTTCCACAGCAATCCACTTCAGAAATTTCTTTATACAAAATTTGTATAGAGTTTCAAATACTGATTTCCAGTTCAAAATAAGAACTATCAAGGCTCTTGTTTTTTAAAGTCATTCAGTGTTTATTGAGAACTGCAGTACAAGCTCTTTTGAGAAGAAACCATGTTTTCATGTTGATGGAAACAACCTATTTTGAATGGTGAGGCGACAGTCCTTGCTATAGCTGCTTGCAATAAAATACACATAGATACAGAGAGTTTTCTCAGTAATACACATGCAAAACACATACAGATAGACCAGTTTTGTATGTATAATTATGGTTTGCTGAATATGATGTTTACACCATTTCTTAAATGATTACTATGTTTTCCTTTCTAGCCTGGTAAGGACTTCATCTTGTATTATGCATTAAAGCAAACAAGACAAAGAAGTTGAAAGTCAGACTAACGGGATGAATCCTGGTTAATGAATTTCCATAAACTCCCATTGAAGTGCCTTCTGTACTCTTGAGGGTCAATAAAAATCAATGAAATTGCTAATATACTGAAACAATACTTTAAATGGGGTCTGTATTTGCACTTTTTTTTTTCTCTTGTTTTCAATACTTAACTTTAGTCCCAGTAATATGTGCTATTTTTTCAGGTTTTTATAATAAATACAATATCAAAACCATCCTTATCTATGTCTTGTATAGAAGTAAACAAGTTAAACCAACAGTTTAAGCTGATTTTTTTTGCAAGTTTTCTGAATGGGAATAAACCAATCCAACAAATACTTGGTTCATAGAAGATTAGGGTAATATTTAGAGCCATTAACTATTGATTTTAAGAATAAGTTTATTTTTATTTCTGAAATGATAACATTTTAGTCAAGTTCTCAACTGTGCACAGAGAACTCTTTGGCAAGAGCTTTGGGCCTCCCCTGAGAAATCTGCAATCCAAGACAAGAAACTAGTGAAAATGTAATCAAGCGTTGCTGATATGGGCCATATGATAAGCCTCTGGTCTTGCTGCTGTTTTATGATGGGTTGATAATTGCAAAGTGTGTATAATTTGCTGCTGTTTTTCCACTCTGCTGCTCCAACAGAAGCATACTTCACTATCATCCCTCTGCATTCATGAAAATCTTGTCCTTAGAACATGTTCCTACTCATTAATCAAATGCATTGGTGACTGAAGTTCTCTTTTTGTTACAATGAATTAACTGAGACTCTTATCTCAGAAAGAAGCAGAACTGAGAAAGAAAATGTACAGTGTTCCATAAGCTCAACCAGCTGATAGTATCAGAATGAATAATTTTTAAAAAGGTCTGAGAATTTCTAAGTTGATGTAATATAAAAAATTAATAAATTAAAGTTTCTAGGGGGACAATATCTGCAACACATACTAATGAACTATGTCAAGCTGGACTGAAAGCCACTTGGCAAAACTATGCTGTGCATTAACTCTAGCTCCACTTCTGTCTGGGACATGGAGAGAAAGTTGAAGAGAAAGTGGTAGCTTCCTAGAATCCCAAGGGGATAGCTGGGCATATGAAATGTCAGCAACCAGGTGGAAAAACTTAGATTCCCTGTCAGATGTGTTGATTTCTGTAGCATCTTGAGAAAGAATTTTTCAAACTGCCCAGCTGCTCAAATACAGAACATCTAAAGCTTTGACTGAGATGACTGAGGCACTTCGTACCTCTTGTAGCTGTGGTTTCAGGCTTCTCAGAGACACAACAAGATGTTAGGGTACTAGTTACTGTCTCCTCACTGGTTCGGTTTACCTTCATTTGGAATACTTTTTAAATAGGAAAAGGTAAGATCTGATTCTACATCAAAAAGAATTTTATGGCAAATTCTATAGAGCAGAATAAACAGTCCTGCCTTTCAGGAAATAATAGTAAGTTACAAAAAGTACTTGCCCAATGCTATTCTGATCTATGTTGTAAACTACTCTCTGACTTTTGCCATTATACTTCTGAATAATAGAAAATTCACTAGCTTGCCTGGAAAAAACTCTAATGGAAGGAAATTTGACTCATTCAACCTTCTCCCTTTATTTTAGTGTTTAGTTCTTGACAAATAAAGCTCTAGGGTTTCACCTAGAGGTGAAATAGACTGGACTAATTCTTCCCAGAAATAAATACTGGTGATTCTGGTCACAAATCAGTGGCATTACCTATGGGAGAATTTTACAAGTCAGCTTGGATTTGAAGATGTAAGAAAAGGAAGTGATTAAAAAAAAAAGAATGAAAGATTTGAGGTTAGTGGATTTGTAGCAAGATTTATCTGTTGACTCATAGAAGAATTGGTTGTAAAGGACACCTGAGATCATCCAACAGCAGACCATATCTGCCATGACTTTGTCTTCTGGAGTATTGAAAATGTTAAAGATGGAGCTCCAGAACTCCTCTGTATAACTGTTTCTGTGCTGCACAGTTGTGGTGAGAATATTTTTCCTAATGTCTGACCTGAACCTCTCAAGTCACAATTGGTCATTGTCCCTTTTTACTCAGGCATTAATAGTCTTCTTTATTTGAATCCTCATCCCCTAGAAAATGAAGATTTAAAATAAAATGAACTTGCAAGTCCATCTTTACTGTCTCTTGTAATTTCCCCTCTCCCGTCTGGTCTTATGCTTATATTTTACCCTCCACCCGTGTTTTAGAGCTCAATGTGAATTTGTATAGACTTAGATACATACATATGCAAACCACATTGATTACTGCAGTACTCAAGTTTTATACTTACAGACAAAAAAAATGAGCTAAAAAATTACTTAATATCACTTAGCAAATAGTATAAAGCTGGACATTTCTCTTGGTGTTTTTCTGATCCCTGGTATGACTGATGACCTTGTATCCCCTGGGGTTAAGGATATACTTGATACTGCCATTCAGATAGCCGTATGGGTGACCTTACAAACCAGTGAAGTCGTTACCTGCTGAAAGACATCAGTTGAAGCCTATTGAAAGGCCTCTGAAGTAATGTGGCAGGTATGGGTCTTCATGAAGTTCCTAGTAGGTTTCACACAAAATATTGTATATTGATAATTCGGACAAGAACAAGAATTTTGAAAATTGTGCTCCATAAGAGTCTTGCTTAAGGCACATCTTGTTGATACAACAGAAAGCTGGTTTGTTTTGTGGCCTCAAAGAAGACTTTCTGAAGTGCTAAGCTCACCATATTTTGCAAAATTCACAGCTTATGTGCTACAGAAGATAAGACTTAAATAGTTTGGCCTGTCATTAAAGAAAGTATGAGGTTTTCCTCCTAAGTCACCAAATCTGCACCCCACCTTAGCTTGGCACCTTTTTCTCTAATTTAGTTTGTTTGCAGTTTTTAATGATTAGGCCTTTCCCTGGTTTCACCAAGCTTACAGAACATATATGTAACATTTACAATACCACCCCAGGGCCTACTCAAGCTTGATTTTTATAAACATTGTTTCCAAAATTTGTGACAATATAATGGGTAAACATTGAAGAACGACTATTTAGCTCCTAACTTAAGAGTAAGTTGCTCACCATTTTAAAGCCTTGCTTTACAGCAGGAA